>CAUYON010170325.1:0-101207 GCA_963573935.1 Arctocebus calabarensis
ATTGTCCTCATATCAAACTTGAGTACATGGGATTCATGCTTCTCCATTCTTGAGATGCTTTACTAAGAATAATGTGTTCCACTTCCATCCAGGTTACTACAAAGGCTGTAAAGTCTCCATTTTTTTTAATGGCTGAATAGTATTCCATAGTGTACATATGGAATAGTATTCCATAGTGTACATAGCTTGTTAATCCATTCCTGGATTGGTGGGCATTTAGGTTGCGAGACAGGCCCTTACGAAGGAACAGGGCGAGCACCAGTGCTGCTTTTCCAGTCTGCTTTTCTGAGCAGGCTGTGAAGCGGCCCCAGACGCTTTTCAGTTGTTTTAAGTGTAGTATTGACTGCCGCGACTGTCCTTCACCCATTTCAAACTCCCTGTTGACACATTTCTCCCCTAGTTGAAATTTCACTTCTGTAAATGGGTTTATTGCTAACAAGCAATTTAAATTTTGTCTTTACATAAATATTTCAAACATCCACCACCTTGCAATTTCAAGCTTTTAGTAGCAAAAATGTAAAGGGAGACTGTAAAGAGGACTGTCCAGGTTCTTCTCCCTGGGAATGATACAAATATGACTCCCAGGAAGTCATAATATTATGCTTTAGATAAAAAGAAAAATACTTTAAAGGTGCTTTTAGAATATACTCTTTTTCCTGGTTCACAATGATCAGTTTTTACCTTTAATATTTCAGTTGCCAGTCTGAAGCAAAAAAACTGTGTATTTACCCTTATGAGTATTACAGGTAATGGTATTTTCTTGAGAATACGAGTAAAGAGATAGTGTTTCAAATTTCTTCACTTCCTCAAGATGAAATTTTGTTTAGGGAACTAGGACTTTCCCCTCAACATTGGGTTTTCTGGTTCCTAAGCTGAGTGTTCACTGTAATTACAGCGATTTGATTGCTAGTGGGTGACTATAGTAAACAAGACAAATGACTGTGAAAAGTTTTAATTTTTTTTTATTTCTAAACGGTTTATCTGTATCTTAATATCTATCTGTAAGGAAGCACTGGCACCCTTGTAAAGAGTTAAATAACCCAGATTTGCAGAAATAACAGTTCAGTAGCGAGCACTAGAATTTTAAAGAACAGAAGTATTTGACAGTAGTGTTTGATTTTAGACCACAGATATAAAGACATGACTATCAGCTTAAAAATGCAATATTT
The DNA here is from genome assembly GCA_963573935.1 of Arctocebus calabarensis. NCBI lineage: Eukaryota > Metazoa > Chordata > Mammalia > Primates > Lorisidae > Arctocebus > Arctocebus calabarensis. The sequence continues at coordinate 1,170 of CAUYON010170325.1, forward strand.
TTACTTTAAATATGCAATATTACTTCTTTTTTATTTTTTAATTTTCTCTATACATATACATGTATTTATTGATGATTCTTCTTTTTCATTTTTTTTTTTTTTTAGACAGACTCTTTCTCACTCCTTCACCCTGGGTAAAGTACCATGGTATCATCATAGTTCACAGTACACTTAAGCTCTTGGGCTCAAGCAATCAGCCTCTTGCTTCAGCCTCCCCAGTAGCTGGGACTACAGGTGCCTGCCACAATGCCCGTCTATTTATTTATTTATTTATTTTAGTAGAAATGAGATCTCATTCCTGCTTAGGCTGGTCTCAAATTCCTGAGCACAAACAGTACACTTGTCTCGGCCTCCCAGAGTGATAGGATTACAGGCATGAGCCACCATGCCTGACTGGAAAATGCAGTGATTTTTCAATTTAAAAATTCTTCATTAATTTGACATTACCAAAGTTCATGTAAAAATTGGATTTGTGCATTAATTTAATACAAACTCTCATGATCAAGAAATACTTTATGTCTCTAATTTTGAAAATGCAGATATCTAAAAATCTTTGGCAGCAGTATTCTCGTAGGCCATAGCATTGGGGAACTTTTTCTAGGAAACCAGATCTTTTTGCTTTATAAAGTGAGATTAAATGCTTTTCTCCTTTCTGGAGCAGGCAGTTAGTGTTTTGGGTCCACCAACAGACTTTCAAAAGACATTTATACATAAATGTCTCTTGCAGTGGGTTTGCAGTGGCTTCTCGCTTCACTCTGAGCGAGGTTGGGCATTAGAGGCTCTCTGCTTCAGTTACCTTGTCTGTAAAGGAGGGGGCTGAGATGCTTTGCACTGTAGATATCTCTGTCTCATCCTGTTTGTGTCTGCTGATTTCCGTGGTAAGCGTGAAAGCATTTTATCTTTTCCTCTGAGTCTCTGGTCTCTACTTCTTTGCATCTTCTGTCCCCCACTCTTCTCATCTCTCTCTGCATCTTTCCTCCTCCAGTTCTGCCTCTTTCCTCTGAAGATCTGCCATGTTATCTTTAAGGTAGAATTGAAGAATTATTTTTCCTTAGCCAACAGGGTTTTCTTATTAAGGCTTCCTTTGTGGGAAGCCAGAGAGTGTTCTTATTTGCTAGAATATACTTTGATGGAAGAAAATGCTCTCAATTGCTACCTGAGAACGTAGGAGGAAAAATTAAACACTGAAGTTTGCGTCTGTTACAATCACGAGTGCACAAGAATAGTATGCCTTTGATGGTGTGCTGGTTTTTTTATTCTGCTAATTAGACTTGTTTGATTTTTGTGTGTACTAAAATACTAATTCTTCTCTGGGTAGATGTCCAGTATGTCTCAAATGCGAATGGCCTAAGGGAAATGTATGATTTTTTTTTTCCAATATGACTTATCGAGATAATAATCTCATTTTTACAAACTTTTATGTTTGACTCCAGCTAGGCTTCTGTGACTTCCTGTGGCTCTTTCTTTTAAAAAAATTTCTGGTTTGTGTGGAAACTCAGTTTCTAAAGATATTTGTTATAGATAGGGATCAAATAAATAGTTTGCTCATTTATGTACGGTACTTAATGATTTTCTTCCCCTACCAGAGTCTCTTGAATTTTAGTTGTGTGCTCTGAAAACAGTTGTTGAATTTACAACACAAATGGTTTTTTTAAATGTATTTTCATGGAGCTTTGAAGGTGTTATTTTAATGATTTCTTCTAGTAAGAGAAGTTCTGCTAGACTTAATAAAATATTGTACCCATTTCATGCCAAAATATTAAGCAGATGAAACTGATCAGGGAGTAACCACACACCTGTTGTCTGTGCAGGTAAAAATTTAGATTAAAGCACATTTCACACATTTGTTTATTATTCACTGCTGCCTTATCTTTAGTATCATGGACATAAGAGTTTAAAAGTTTCTATCTGGTGTCTTTGTAATGGTTTTTGAAATGCCAGAAATTAATTTAGTAGCCAAATGAAATCATTTTTTCTTTTAAATCTAGAAACATTCAGAAATAGCTGCCCCTTTGGCCTGAATCCCCTCTGTCATGAAAAATACACTATTAGAGTAACTTGGATATTAGAAGTAACAACTCTGGCTTCTAGCCCTAAAACAATCTAAGCTTTACTTCTGTCCTAGCAGTGCAGATTATCTGGTGGATATAAGCTAGAACTCTATCATAAATCAGATGTTGGACCCAGCAAATGGAAAGAAGCTTTGCTTCTGTCCTGAATGTAGTAGATTCTTTAGAATAGAGGCTTTTCTGGAATTAGTCTGAAAATAGAAGGGACTGTCTGTGGGAATCTTGAGCCAGGACAGTTCTGATGAAATTCCAAAAGTTTGAACCCACCACCTCTGGCATATGGGGCCGGTACCCTACTCCTCTGAGCCACAGGCACCACCCAAAAAGCAATACCTTCTTACAAGAGGGAAAACACATTTCCATGTATATGTGATACCCAGACCCACATGATGGAGCAACTTGTTCAACAGTCTTAGATGGACTTGCAGTGACTTGCTTTATGACTTGAATTGAATTCAAATAAATTGAATTTTAACATCAACTTTGAAATAATAATAAAAATAAATCAATACTGCTTGTCTTGTGTATTTAATCTATGTGAATTTATTATTAAATGTTAGAGCAATAAAAGTGAAGTTAGTGTATTCTATGGACAATGAGATAAACATATAATATTTTATTTTTCTTCTCCAAACTAATTGTAGATTCAGATGTACCAGCTGTCCAGGCTCCTTCATGACTATCACAGAGCTCTCTACAATCATCTGGAAGAAAATGAAATCAGCCCCAGTCTTTACGCTGCCCCCTGGTTCCTCACACTGTTTGCCTCTCAGTTTTCACTGGGCTTTGTAGCGAGAGTTTTTGGTAAGAGATGCCTATGATCAAAGGGAACAGTGTTATTGATTTCAAGGAATATAATTCTAGCCATGTCATGTCCTGATTATTTTTATCATGTGTTAATACAGAATAGCAGATTGCTAGTAATAGAATTTAATAAATGTGCCTGGCTCCATTCTGAGGGTAAGCTGAAACAATATTGGTTCTAAGGATATTAAAAGGGAAAGAAGAATTAGGCTTATATTTGAGTAAGCTGTAAGTTGTTTTTATATTGAATAAAAATCGGAGTATACAATTTTAAAAATCTGGACTCGGGACATACTCTTATAATTTTCCAAATTTATATATACATCTTTCCCCCCTTCCCTTCTCTCTCCTCCTCTCCCTTCCCCCTCCCCTTCCCTTCCCTTTTTTCTCTCTTTTTTTTAATGTTTGCCATTATCCTCTTCAACTTAGATTGCAAACAGAAACATGTTCTTTGCCTCAATGAAAGTATTTAGATCAACGTTGTTTTTAAAGGCATTTCTTAATCTGACTTTTTGTCATTAACAGAGTAACTTTAATTTCTGTTTCACTGCTGAAGTGGCTCTTCCGTCATGCTAAAGACACTTTCCAAGACTGGGTGGCTCAGGGAAAAACACTAGGTACAGGCAGCAGGGCCCAGGGCAGATGACAGCACAGCTATCTTGCTCCAATCAGTGTTTGATACTGAGAATAAAAAGAGAGTATGACATAACACTTTCTTTGGGGACTCTTAAATTTTTTCACTGATCTTTAAGTTTGTCTAAGTCTATTATTTAAAAAGCAAAAATTAAAAAACAACAACTATTCTGTGGATGTTTGTTCTTAGTTTTATTACAGTAGACCCTCCATAGTTGACCACCTCTCTATGTTGACCACCTCCTTAAATGGACCTCATTTTCATAGACCAGACACGCCCCTCATGTATGAGTACAGTAGGCCTAGTTCCTTATGTTAATCACCTCTGTAGGGTGAACAGTTTATTACAGTCCCTTGGGTGGTCAACTTTCAGAGGTTCTACTGTACTTAGGGCTTCAGTGGCCTTAGGAAGAGCCCGCGCCATCTTTATGTTCTGTTCATCAATCTGTTCTTGGCATCAAAGTAGTCAGCATTCATTCACAACTGTGCTTTTGCTTTTCATCAGTTTTTCAGTATTGGTCCAACCATAGTCATTAAAAAATGAAATATAATAGAATACAGTGGAGACAGCAGGGAATATTACAAATAGTAAGGAAATAATGTCTTTTGAAGAAACTTCCGTTTTGAGGATTTATGTGTAATGTGTATACACATACCATTTGTAGTATATATACATATATTAGATTATAATGTACAGTGTTTTGCCTATTAGGGGCTGTGGTTTAAAAGGTTAAACACTGTGTTAGCAGTAAAACAATCTATAGACAATGTCCAGCAAAAGAGTAAAATCAAGATGCTCTGAGTCAAATGTTCACTAGATTTCTCATTTATTAATTATTATTGTTTTTCTCCAGTGACACTGACCTTTTCTCTGGAGCTTGGTTTTCTATCAATGAGTATTCCAGAAATCATACACACAGGCTATTAGGGGCATTTGTTTCTTGAACTCTGTTACCAAGTTTCTATCACATGCATATACTATTTGTATCTTCTCAGAGAATAATCTATCAAATCTACATGATATTTTAGGGTGTCTCTCTTCGACTTACCTTTGGAAACGTGATCGCAGTGTTCAAGAAACAAATATCCCCAGTAGCCGGTTCCTTGTTAGGAGACTGTGAATGATTCAGCAGCTGCTCACCCCTTTTCTTTGAATTTAGAAAAAAGAGACTATCAGGAAAGGGAAAGATGCATGAGCAAGAATAATGAACATGTTTAAAATAATTCTTCTCTAGTTACCTCTTTTTTAAGACTCCCATTGTATTATGTATTATTGATTAAAGATTGACAAAGATTGAGAGAAACTTTTACGTACAAGTATTTCGGACTTTTCAACACTATTGCATGTTTGCATTTGTAAGAAAGTAGACTTGAGAGTTGGGTAGCTTTTCTTTTTCTCTCTGACTTTGGTCAGACACTCTTATTCTAGTGACTCAAATGAGGTATATTTGTTTTGATTTTCCTTTCAAAATTAAAAAGAAATTTCCTGCCCTGATATAGATTAGTTACCTATTAACTGGTTCATTTGCTTTTTAATTATGATAGCTGGAGAGTTTGAAAAACATGGAATTAGTTATGTTGACTTGTTTTTGTGTTCCTGTTGTGAAGAAAAATGTAAATATCAGTTGAATAAGCATCTTTAAGGTTTGCCTAGTCTGTGTTAAATTTGCCATTAAAAGTTACAAATAATACATAGACAGACATATAATTTGAATTTTTTTTTTTTAGCCTGGCCTTATCTGCAATTCTTAATAAGTTAGGAGAAACATTTATTTAAGTCATACTAAATTAAAAAAAAATTCTAGATGATTTTGGCTAGCTTTCTCTTACAAAATGTATATGAAACAAATAAACAAAAACCTTTAGGACAGAGAGCATACTTTTGGTAATAGTGGATGCATAATTTTGACCATGAAAATTATCTCTTCTTTCAGATATTATTTTTCTTCAGGGAACTGAAGTCATATTTAAGGTTGCACTCAGCCTGCTGAGTAGCCAAGAGGCCCTTATCATGGAATGTGAAAACTTTGAGAATATTGTTGAATTTCTTAAAAGCACGCTACCTGATATGAGTACCTCTGAAATGGAAAAAATTATTACCCAGGTATGACTTAAATGCTGATAGTAAGCTATAAGATTATATAATAGTTTCTCTACTGATTAAATATTAAGTATTTTAGCATAAAAACATAGTTTTGCTTGACAGGTATAATTTTTTTTTTCAAGTTTTCTTCACTTTAATTAGATATATTTTATTTAGAAATGAGACTATCGTGAAATTTCTACATTGTGATATTGTTTATCTCCCTATGTATAGAAAATGTGTTTTAGTCTACTTAATGAGATTTTAAGGAATCCTTTCAATTTTAACCCAATCTAAGACTTACTGATAGAACTGAGGGAGTCAGGGGGAGCTGAGTGTCAGATGAGACCCACTGGCCTTTGTTACATTCCTAATTCTGTTGTAAAATATCCAAGGAGGTCATGTGGCTGGAGCACAGGCTTTGGAATTAGAAAATAGTGCCTTTATATCTTCTTCCAGGTATTTAATTAGTTGTTTGGTTGTCCACATCACCATAATATTCTAAAACCCTAGTTGTCTTAGCTCCAAAATGAGATCACACTGTTCTGAGAGGTTTTGTGAAACTTAAATGAGGAGATTTGCCTTAGTCTTGGACTCTACAGGAAACACTCTTCTTGTTTGGTTCCTTTACAGAGGTGTGGTCAGGGTGAAGGGAACTCAACACTGATGTCCAGTTGCCAAGAATCTAGTAACAGAGAGCAGAGCTGTTTGTATCCCTAGTGCTAGGTGGGCGTGGTGGTTCACACCTGTAATTCTAACACCCTGGGAAGCCAAGGCAGGTGGATTGCTTGAGCTTACAAGTTCAAGACCAGCTCTGAGCAAGAGTGAGACTCCATCTCAACTAAAAATAGAAAAACTAGCCTTGCGTCTTGGGGGATACTCTGGAGTATCTGGAGTATCAATCCCAGATACTCCAGAGGCTGAGGCAGGAGGTTCAAGAGACTGAAGTTGCTTTGAGCTATGAAGATGCCGTGATGCTCTACCCAGGGAGACAGAATAAGACTCTGTCTCTAAAAAACAAAAACAATCCCCAAGCACACGCCAAGTGGAGGCTATGATAGTGTTACCAGCCCGGTGAGAGCCGAGGCTGTGGAGGAGGGTCTCTGGTGGTGGTTGTAGTCTTGGTAAATGAAGCAGAGAAGTATCAGGGAAGAAATACCCAATCTATTTTTCCTGCCCCTTCTCATCTCCTGCTGGCATCTTCCATCAGCCAAAACCCAACCAGAAAGGAAGCATGGGGACTGCAGTTCACAGGGCTCTGCCTCCCAGGGTAGAATGGTTGAAGATAGAAAATGGATCTAGGAAGCAAAAAGAGAGTAAACTACATGTCACATATCTAGTCCCTGACTTCCCACCGGGCGAATGGTACTTAGGTATTGATGCTGTTTGGGTGAAATGGATGTGCTTGAGGTCAGATTTGTAGGTACCATAGTCATGCTCTATGAGCTTTGATAATGTCGACCACTTTCCTGGAGGTACTTGGGATAGTAGAAGGAGGACAGTTTAGAGAGAGCAAGGGAGTTTGGAATCTTGTTTTGGTGCCTGACACCTACTAGCTCGTGACTTTGGGCAAGTTACAACCTCTCTAAGTCTCAACTTCCTCCCCTACAAATGGGGATAACAATAATAGATCCTAAGAGATTCATATTATTTTTAGGAGCAAATATAACAAGTGAGTTAAAGTATTTAATTCACTGTAATGCAAACTCTTATCATATTATTACACATAAAAATTTCTTTCCACTACACAGAATCTAAATCATGAGTAGATTATTAAGCATTTATCTATGAGTAGTTTTTATTTCTTAAAATGTTCCATAAACTTAAAGTATAGATTTTATTTCTATATTTACTTGTTTCTTTATTCTTTGGAAAGCTCTTTTTTATTGGCAAATGGTCAGGGATCATGGTTTTGGAAATGTGATCTGAGATGTCACCTCCCTTCTAAAATTTAGGAGGAAATCTCCTGGTTTTATAAATTACTACTAGGATTAATGGGTATAATTTATAAAGCAGGTAGGTTTGAACTTGATATCTGATGGAATTTTTTAACAATTAGAGCTGATTAACTAGGGAATGAACGGCTGATCTTGAAGGAGATCCTAGTGAACTTCATTTATGGACACTGTAACAAGTGGAAATAATGCAGAAAAGAACAAGGAAAATATAAAAAGTAGCTATAGATCTCAACATCTGGACATGTTAACCTTTGTAACTTCCTATTACATGACTCTCTGCTTTTATAGACATTATAATATATGCAGTTATACATAGGTGAAATCATATTACATATGCTTATGCAACTTGATTTTTAATTAAACTATAAAACAGTGCTTTTCTTTTCTTTTCTTTGTTTTTGAGACAGAGTCTCACTATGTTGCCCTCCATAGAGTGCTGTGGCATCACAGCTCACAGCAGCCTCAAACTCTTGGGGTTAAGTGATTCTCTTGCCTCAACTTCCCAAGTAGCTGGGACAATAGGTGCCCGCCACAACGTCTGGCCATTTTATGGTTGCAGTTGTCATTGTTGCTTAGCAGACCTGGGCTGGGTTCGAACCCGCCACCCTAGGTATATATGACTGGCACCCTTGGTGACTGAGCTACGGACGCCACCTAAAGCAGTGTTTTTCAACCTTTTTATCTCATGGCACACTTGAACCTATAATTTATACTTCCACAGCACATTAATTTAAAAAAAGAAGAAAAAAAAGAATATACTTATTGTGCTTTGAACTTCTTTTGGAAATAATTTAATTAATAATCTTTAAAAATTTTCATAGCACATCAATGTGCGGTGGCACATGGGTTGAAAATCACTGATTTAGAGTATTAGCTATTTTTGCCATGACAGTAAATACAGATCCAAGTCCTCATTTTTTAATGGTTGTATAATAGTGCATTTGTATCCATACACACTGGGTAAGGAAAAAGTGATAGTTATTTGAGAGGGATGACCAGTTAGTCTAGGAATACCCTTATTAAAATTTTAATATTTGATTATCTTTAAAAGTAGTAGAGTCAGTCAGCTTGTGTGTGTGTATGTGTTGCTTTTTTTTCTTCACAGTGTTAATATAGCTGCCTGAATGGTGCTGCTGCCTCTCTTTTCCCCAGTAATTTTAGCCTAGGGAGGGGGTTACCTCTCTTCCAACTTCAAAGAGACTTGCCTTCCTGTTTGGGGGTAATATGAGGGAGTGGCGGCAGCCCTAATTAAAACTTACAGCTCCGGACAGTGCTCAGACTATGCAATTTTGAGAATTGTTTGTGCAGTAAATTACTCCTAAGAGTTTCCATAGAATAGCAAGTGCATGAAAACATTATTTCTATGCCACCGACAAATTTGAAATGTTTTTGATCTCTTAATAATACCCTATGCAATTTTGTACCCTGATAATCAGCGAAGATTATCTCTAACATAGATTATAATTACTCAATAATGAATGTTGTTTATCTGGTATACCACATTTTAGGAGATAGTTACTAGATTATGAATATCTTGGTTGCAGAATAAGGCTGGACATTTCTAGTAAGTAACTTGGTGTCCTTATGAGAATGTTTCAGTTGCATGGAAATAATCTATCTGTTCCTGTGTTGACAGTCTAATCGAGATCTCATTTGTTCTTGTATTGACAGTCACACATGTTTCTGTTTTCCTTTTTGTATGCTTTAATGTCTTTAATGAATAAGTACTTAGAAATATGTGTGAAGTACACCAAGGCACACAGACTGTATACAAAACTGAATGCCCAGCCTAATCCGTGGTCCTTTCGTGGCAGGTCTTTGAGATGGATATTTCCAAGCAGTTACACGCCTATGAGGTGGAATATCACGTGCTGCAGGATGAGCTGCAGGAAGCTTCCTATGCCTGTGAGGATAGCGAACCTATGGAGAAGCTGGAGAGGGCCAACAGCCAACTGAAAAGACAAAACATGGACCTCCTCGAAAAATTACAGGTAAAGAAAGAAAGATACAACCTCGGAAGTACACGCATGCGCAGAGCTGTACTGGGAATGGCAGGGATGTGCACAGAATGAGTCATTGCTGACTGAGGCCCCATGTATCAGATTGTGTCCAAGTGCTCCCTGGGCTACACAGGCCATATGAATTTAAATATCACTTGGGAGGAAACAAAACTGTTAAGTGGCAGTTCAAAGCTGAATCTGGTTGAATATCTATAGCATGTTGTACATATTTGGCTAAGTTCAAGGGAAGAAGAAGTGGGGTAAAGAAGAACTTGGGCTTGAGCTGGAATCTAATGGGTGAGCAGGGGAAAGGAGTGATGAGGGTCTTAAGAGGGCCTAGTAGGGGGAGTGACATCAGTAACAAGGGTGTGGCAGAGCAGCAGAGTTATCCTGGGGTTGGCTTCAGATCTATGTTGAGGAGAAGTGGAGTAAGTATGATGGAGGCAGAATTGTGGATGATTTGTAGTGTCAAGCCAAAGAGCATGGCTTTAATCTTGTCCAGGGGGCACTTGCTGAGTTTCGAGCCATGCTTTAGAAATATCAATCTGGAAACCTTGATGGAGGTAGATTAGGATGGGGAGAGAAGGGTGGAGGCCATCTAGAAGACATTAGCAAAAATCTGAATAGGGATGATGAGAATTATCTAGAGTAGAGCAGAAATGGAAAGAGATGGAAACGTTTCTAGGCAAACTGAATGGAAACATGTAACACATAGTTCTCTGCTATCAAGGAGTTCACAATTGTTAGGGAACATGAAAAACTATATATTTATTTATAAGCACATACTTATAAATGCAATTTATTATAAAGTAATATTCTGTGTGTGCAACTTGTATGGAGTGTGGTATGAAGCCAAGCCTGGAGGGGCATGGCTCAAGAATGATCAGCAAGGGAGGTTGGCAAGTGACCCATCTGGGGGAGGTGACATCTGAGTTAGACCTGAAGTGCCTAATAGCTCCTTAGTTTCTGCTTTTTCCTAATACTGCACATGTCCGCAAACTAGAAAAACACTAAAACTCAGCTTCTAAATGGTGAATCCTCTGTTCAGATAAGCTAGGAAATAGAAAAAGGTTAGACATGAGGGTGTCTCACGTAACTGTTCCCCAAGACTAGGAACACTTCACTTGTTCACTTTAGCTCATAGAAAATTTGATCTCTTTTCCTAGTCAAAAAAAGTCAACATGGGCTGTTTCCAAGAAGAAAATAGATACTTGATATACTATCTCTCAATTCATTGGGAATTTCAGTGATGATTAACTGGAGCATTTCCTTATTAGGAAAGGTTTGCATTTGTTGACTTTGTGGTGAGTTTTCTTAACTGTTACAGGTGTTTTCTTTGACAGTTCAATATAGTTATCTTCAAGTTTCTTGGGCACCCCTGACATCCATAATAACTAATGGAATTCCAAGTATAAGCTTAGAGAACCCTGCATTTCCAGTCAGAGAGTGAAAAATCCTCTTTGAGCCCTGCAGGATAGTGTCCGGAATCTCCTGTTCTCCACTCACTCAGGGGAGTGAAGACGCTGCCATCAGCGGGGGGAGACTTAATGTTGCATTCTTGGTGTATTCAGTAGGAAGGGATGAATCGTGTTAGTACCGTAGTTATGTTATTGAGAAATCTTCATTTCATGGAGGGTTTCAGAGTATGTCCTTCACCTACTATTGTATCAAATTTGATAGAGCCTGCTTTAATGAAGAACCAGACTCTTCCAGTGTCTTTTTTTCTTGTTCAAACAGGTGGCTCATGCGAAAATTCAGGCCTTGGAATCAAACCTGGAAAACCTTTTGACCAGAGAGACCAAAATGAAGTCTTTAATCCGGACTCTGGAACAAGATAAAATGACTTACCAAAAGACGGTGGAGCAAATCCGGAAGCTCCTGCCCGCAGACGCTCTGGCCAATTGTGAGGTGCTTCTGCGAGACCTCAACTGCAACCCTAACAACAAAGCCAAGCCAGGAACTAAGCCATGACGTAAGAGGCGCGGCCTCAGCAGCAAGTGCTTCTTAGAATACTACGGAAAGGAAGGGCCAGCCTGCCACTGGACCCTGACGCTGGTGGAACCACCGGTCACTGGTGCTGAGCCCCTCGTCACAGCAGGTGGCCCTCACTGTCCCCAGAGATGCCAATCTTAAGCCATTGTACATATGTAGATTGGTTTTTGTTGTTGTTGCCTTGTACATATATATAAAATAGAAGAGTTCTTGCTTTCAGAAAACAGATGAGTAGATGTATATTTAGAGCAATTTTTTTGTAGTCAAAACTTCATGAAATCCACACCAAAGGGAAGTTAACGTGGAATTCCCCTTGGACACATGTGAAATCTTTTTGTCTTTATAGTGAAACAAAGCTAGAGCATCTTTGTATATTGAAATATACTTGAAAAAAATGAATGTATTTTTTTTCTCCAAAGAACAGCATGTTTCACTTAGTGGTGGAAAGGTGGAAACATTTATGTAACCTTATGTGTATCTGTCTTAAAATCCACTGACATTGTCTATATGAGAAAAATGACTGATCGCTAGTTGCGCTGCTCTGGGTTTTTCATGAAGGTGGGTCTCTCTCCCTGCCTGCTTCGTGCCAACTAGCATGTTGCATCTACATGAATTTGAGTCTGGTTAGGCATTCCTTCAGACTCACGTAAGAGGACAGCGGGACGTTATGCTGACATCTGCCCAGTTGAAGGTCTAAAGGAGAATGTGCTAATTTTCTAGCAAATCCGACCAGTATTTTTCCTCAAACCAAAAATATCATGCCTGAAAAGTTTAATTTAGGACCTAAATTATCTAGGTTCGCTTTCTACCTTTTAAATGACTCCTACGGTTGTCCACAGAATCCCCTCGCTTGGTGCCACAGTCACAAATGATAAGGATTTGCCATTTCCCCACCGAATTGTGAGACCTTGTCATTCTCTACCTTAAATTTAGGGTAAGAAAATGCAATTATGATCGATTTTCCAAAGATGACAAGCTGTAGTGAGCTACTTCTGTGTCCTCTTTTCCTCCTCCTCCTCCGCTTCCTCCTCTGCTTCCTCCTCTTCCCCTTCCCCCTCCTCCTCCCCCCCTTCCCCACCTCCTTCTTCTTCCTTGCCAATTGACAGAATCTAATGCCCTATTAGTCATCTTCCCATTTCTTGTGAAAATTTTTGAAAACTGTGAAAGGTTTGGGAGGAAACTGTTGAAATCCACTAGAATAGTCAGGGAAAGTGGCACCAGCTCAATTAAAAGCCGCAATTCTGCGTTTGGATACCCTCCTTCCTCAGCCTCCAGATAGCTCGTTAGAGGACATTTCCCCATGCTGGATGTATGGAAGGAAGGTAACATTCAATGTACACATGAAGTTCTCTGTCTTAGAGATGAGTCTGTCTATGATAGTGCCTCTGAAAGTTGATGCATTTTTGCTTTTCCAGACAGTTATTTATCATCACTGCTGTCTGCAGGGCTGTGTTTTCACAGATGGATTATCTAGAGTAACTTTCTTCAAAGGGAGTCTGTTATACACAATCTAAAATTTATTATAGAGTCAGAGAGTAAAGTTCTAAAGGTTTCAGAAAACCTTACTGAACAGATAAACATTTGAACCCCCTGCACCCGTTACCCAGTGTAACTCCTTACACATCATACTGATCTTAGCAGATCAGCGTGCCTTTGAATCCAGGCAGTTCTTAAAAGACAATAAAATCTTATTAGTAAAATGAATGTAACTTCCAGGTTCTGGAAAATACTGATTCTGAGTACTCCATTCAGTTGGGAACCTCCAATTGATTTGTCCCTTGGATTTCCTGAACATTTCTCTGTTTGTAGGTTTTTTTTTTTTTTCCCCCTACCAGATATATGACAAATATCTTTTTACTGTCTGGTGATGAAAATTACCTTATGGGTTTGATACACAGGTGGCAGCCAAGGCACCTTTAAGTTGGGTAAAGAAACAACCTTTTTCTTTCTGTTACTCAGTTTAAAGTAAACTTTATTCTGGATGGTTAAAATCAACATTATGAATTACATTATAGTGTTCAGAGATTAACGTGACTTAGATACAATATTTTCTTTTGAAAACAATTTTTTTTCATTTGTGATTTTTTTTTTAAATGTTGCACTAGTTAAGCTTCATGCATTGTTACATTTTCATCAGATGAATGTAATGTCTAGTTCATTTCCAATAAATCCATTGCTGCAGTTTGCTTGGCTTATTGGTTTTATTTTTGTTACTTTTGGGGAGAGAAGATGCTCTTAGTTAGAGTCATTTTATAAGATCTGCCTGGTGGGTTGGATTGTTACTACCTAAGATCACTACACTAATAATTCTACCTGACAAAATCCAAGACAACAAAGATGATAAAAGAGACATTCAGGAAAGTACATTGTCACCAGTTCTCAATCTCTTTCCCAGTGGAGACTTTTGATGATGACTATGGAGAAAAAGAGCACTCACAATGATAGATTTGCATTCTCCCCCTTTTTATAGATCTGAAGGGAGAGAAAGAGGATAAGGAACCACCACGTTTTTCAATTGGATTTGCTCCCAAATGACTAAGAATTAAGGGCATCTACTGATGGACATATTCTGAATGTACATGGGTCATTACTAAAGTTTTGAGATTCACAAAATTCAAGAAATACAAAGCCTGTGTGGACAAGAAACAAATGAAGCCCTCTCCTTAACACTGATAATCTGAGCAAGGTGAAACCTGCATGGGTGAATCAGAAAGCTGTCTATTGTTTTTTGGAAGTGGAATAATGGACCAATAATAATAACATGTCTGTTTCAAAACTTAACATGGTGACCTACATGCCAGGATAGTAAAGGTATCATTGCAGGGTATGGTGGGAGATGAGTTCTTGACAAACAAGGACTCTTATTAAGGTCCTCATAGGCCATAGTAAGAGTCTGACTTCTGCCCAGCCACCAGGGGGAGCCATTAGTGGACAGTAACAGATTTGCTCTAATCAATTGCATACATTTGGACAAAAACTAGGGAGTAGGAAACTATAATTAGGTGAATAAAATAAAAAATCCAGGTTAAAAAAATAGTACAAGCCTGTTCTAGGGCCGTGCCCTTTGGGAAGCAGAATCTGCCTGACTTCTGTCTCTCTGATAGGAATCACTAAAACCTGACAGTCTGTTTGCAAAATATTTGTGCATTTCCCCTCCCCCATGTTCTTGCTCTAGCACGGGGTTTTTCAACCTTTTTTTTTTTATCTCACAACACATTTGAACCTATAGTCAAACTTCCACAGCACACTTAAAATTATGTTGATAGAAAAAAAGAGTAAAGGCTCAGCGCCTATAGCTCAAGCGGCTAAGGCTCTAGCCACATACACGGGAGCTGGTGGGTTCGAATCCATCCTGGACCCGCCAAAGGACAATGACAACTATAACCAGAAAATAGCCGAGTGTTGTGGCAGGTGCCTGTAGTCCCAGCTACTTGGGAGGCTGAGGCAAGAGGATTGCTTAAACCCAAGAGTTTGAGGTTGCTGTGAACAGTGATGCCAGAGCACTCGAACCAGGGTGACAGCTTGAGACTCTGTCTCAAAAAAAAAAAGTAAGAAAAGAAAACATTGTGCTTTGAGTATACCTTGAAAATAATTTAATTAATGATCTTTAAAAATTTTTGCAGGACTCCTGGGATCCTCTCTTCAACCTGTGGCACATGGGTTGAAAATCACTGCTGTAGTGGGTGACTGGAGGCCATTCCCCATTTCTGGGGACAAGCTCCTAAACCACAGATACTGAGCTACTTAGTTTTTGTTTCTCTGGGTGAGAAGTGCAAGCCCAGAGTGGGGCTGAATGACTCAGTTGAAGAGAGGGGAAGGAACTAGAATTGAGAGGGCATTTGCTGTAAGTACAGGAAAAAAGCAATAGAAAATATGTTAAGTGGGGATTTGGGAAGCAAAATGCTGTTTTTCCTCCAATTTACCTGCAATGTTCAATACATCTCCAGTCTGGGTGCTCCATGCTGTAGAGACAGATCTCCTTTGATACAAGTGCTATTGCAAGTGAATGCAGCCTCAGAGGTGCCAAAGGGAGTTTGTCCAAACACAGGCGTCATCCCTCAACCATATTGTCCCTTGCCCTTAGTGTGCCTCCCTTCAGGCAAAGGGGCCTTCCTAAAACATAAATCTCATCAACTCTATGCTCAGCCTAAACTCTTTCAAAGGTTTTTCCTTCTGCCCAGGATCAAGTCCATCCTCTAAAATGACACATTCAGCCTTTGATGAGTGGGTCCCTGATGACCTATCCAGCTTGATTTCTCATCCTGTGCCCCAACCAAATGCCTACATTCCTTCTCATTTACTTTTTGCTTTGCACAGACTGCTCCCTCTCTGGAGGTCCGTACTGCCCCTTTCTTCCTGCCTCTGTCTGACTCACTCCTGCAGGACGCCCTTGGGTGTCTATGGTGGGAGGAACAGCCACACCCACCACTACAGCCCAAGGAGCTGTCCTAGGTCATCTGACCACCCCCAGATGAGATTATGCATGTTTTTTAAAAGGTATCTTCATCATTAGCCTGTTAGAAAAACATACTACCAGGTTTTGAAGAGGTAAGTGTGATTTTTTTTCAGCATTGTAAAAATTTTGCCTTGCCATAAGGCACATTACCAGATATTGGGGCCTCAAAGAAAATCTCTCAAGTCAGTTCTTCTCTGATAAATTTACCATTTTTTATGAAAAAATGACAAGTTCACTGTTTTTATGAAAAAAAATCAGAATGTACACTTTGTAAATTCTAAAATCATCCTAGAGCTTTGCCCTTCATCGTAAACATACCCAGAGGGTGCCAAAAAAATGTATACATAGTCTAAGAAAGGAAAAAATTGTATTAACATTGTAATACTCAATATATACCAATAACAAAAGATGAATACACGGGTTACTACAAAAGTTTTGAGATACACGAATATAAAAAATAAATAAAATCCACATGGAAAGAAACAAACAAAACTCCCCCAGGAACAATGATAAAGCCCAGCAAGTTCAAACTTCATGAGTGAATCAGAAAGGATGTTATTTCTTGGAAGAGAAATAATGGACCATAACACAGCTTGTCTCAAAACTTTTATAGTGACCTACAAATCACATTGAGCACCTCTTGTAATTGCAGAAGTCAAACTTGACTTGAGTATTACAAATTTAATACAGTATTTTCCTTTCTTAAAACATGTATGCCTTTTTTGTACCATCTGTATATCAGATGCTGTGTACTATGTACAAGTTATTTAATATATCATATGCAGTATAATATACCATATCTTACACTTCACATTAAATATATAAGGAGACATGATATGAATAATCCAGGAACATCATTTACATATCATGGAGATGATGCCCCCTAGAGTTGTGTAATGTAACAGCTGATAAAATACATATTATGTAGTATATATAGAGAGAATATTGAGAGCTGAGACTAGGTATCCTACACAGATTATGGTCTTTACTAATACCATCTTAACTATTCCATTGTCTACATTGCATAATTTTGTAATTTCAAGAGACTCCCATCCTGTCTTGTTCATTACAAGAACTTCCTAAAAGACTTGTGACCTTTTCAATAGAAAGTTTATATCCCAAGATTCTTTGAACCCCTCACCTTGAAATTTTCACTTGCTCTTTCCACCCATCTAAAAGTGGTATATGTTATATTCATGGTATTTACTCCATCTTAATCAAGCACCACATTAAATATTCACCTTAAACAAAACTTCTTGCTCTGAGACACAACTAAGGCTCTGTAGAGTTGGCATTCTCTCCTACTGTGATAGGTAATAAACTCAGTCCTTCCTTAAAATGAGTTGTGTTGGTGATATTTGAGAGCCACTCAGCATTTGTCAATACCTGTAATATCTGTTCTGCACACGTATGCTTTATAATGAACAGTTGCCTTTCCTTATCAAAGGAGATATGTTGCAAGAACCTCAGTGCATACCTGCAACCTCAAATTGTCCTGAATCTGATTGCCTTCAGTTGCACCACGTTTCTATTCCACCCACAAACATTGTGCCTTTTCTTTCTTAACTAAATCCTTACATCTAGTACGGCTGTAACTTTTGCAGTTAGGGGTGCATGAATTTTTTTTCCTTCTCATTTTCACAGATAGAAGATTCCTTCTTACTGTAGATCTTAGCAACCTCAGCAAACAATTTCTTTTTCTTTCCTCCTTATTAATTCAAGAACTTTAACTCTTTCACTTAGAGGTAGAACTCGACTGTCTTTGGCATTTACAAATTGCCAGCATCACAACCGTCATGCTTTGGGGCCATTATTAACTCAAATAAGGCTGAGTTCAGTAGAAGCACTGTGACCCCTGGATAGTTGCTCTGATAACTGAGACACCGAAGGGTCTCCTGGGTTGGGAATGTAGACAGTGTGGAGATGCCGGAAAAAAGGAGGGTTCATGTGTAGGTGGGACAGCGTGGAATGGTGTGAGATTTCATCACACTGCTACGACTGGTTTATGATTTAAAACATATCAATTGTTTACATTTGGAATTTTCCATTAAGTATTTTTAGACTTCAGTTGACCACAGATAACTGAAACCCCAGAAAATAAAACCACAGATAAAGGTGACTATAGTACATGCTGCTGTTTTCTCATTTTCCTTCTTTCTTTATCTTATACTTACTTTCCATTTTCTCTCTTCAGTCCGCTTTTCCTGAAGATACGTCTCTCTTATATCTCTCAGTAATTCCCGTCATTTCATGTCAAATTGGGGGCTCGTAGGGATAGAGTTAGTATTGACCAATG
This sequence comes from Arctocebus calabarensis, assembly GCA_963573935.1. NCBI lineage: Eukaryota > Metazoa > Chordata > Mammalia > Primates > Lorisidae > Arctocebus > Arctocebus calabarensis. The sequence continues at coordinate 19,461 of CAUYON010170325.1, forward strand.
ACATAATGCAGAAAAAACTGGGTCTGAACTAAATACAGTATTTTATTTACTATCATGTGGATAAGGTATGTAATAATTATTAATACTTGGGCACTACAGTTCGATAGCCTCCAAAACCACATAAATAAGGGAAACATGAGACTCTTTGAATGAAATGAACAATTTCTGGTCTCATGTATAAGGTCACTTTAGACAGAATACCTTCTGAATCTGAAAGCTTTAACTATGATGTAACCGATATATCTGCATATCTAAAGAAAGATTATGTTAGTCAGAAAAGGATTGATCGGTCTTAGAAAGATAGAAGAGAGAAAATCAGGCAGGTTTTGGCAGGTTCAGCTGGTGGTATCCTTAGCCAAGAACCCTTGTTGGCAAAGTTGTTCTTATAGTTACAAGGAATATACCGATAGGGGAAGTCCTGGCCTTCTATCTCCTGTGACGCGTCTCTCTCCATTGTGAGACTGATGTGTCTTCTGTGTTGAAAGGTGTCCTAAACATCCACCTCATTGTAACCCCGGTTTCAAATGTAGCCCTCACAGCAGTGATCCACTGAGAATTTAACTTTTCTCCTTCTCATAGGGAGAGGTTGAACTGGTTACCAAACTGCAAATATTCAAGTCTGTATGACAGTTCTGTTTTGTATATAAATTAAAAATTTCCAAATTTTTGAAATCACAGTAACTATACACAACATAAAATCTACCATGTTTAAGGGCACACTTCAATGGCACTAAGTACAGTTACTAACTTCACCCAGTTACTATCATACCCAGAACTCTTTTCATCTTGCAAAACTGAATCTCTAGACCCATTAAACATTAACTCTCCATTCATCCCTTTCCCTCCCCCTGGAAACTGTCATTCATTCTACTTTTTGTCTCTCTGAATTTGAGTACTCTGGTCACCTCAGAGAAGTAGAATCATACAGTGTTTATCTCTACGACAAATCAGTGACTGGTTTGCCTTTGAGGTTCAGCCACGTTGTATCATTTGTTAGAATTTCTTTCTTTTTAAGGCTAAATAAAATTTCATTGTATGCATCCATATTACATTTTGTTTTTGCATTCCTCTTTACTGGGACATGGGCTGCTTCCACCTCTTTGTTACTGTGAATAATGCTGCAACAAATTTGAGTGTACAAATATTTTAGTCTCTGGAGCTTAGTTTTTATAAATCCATCTATGAAGAATGAATCTGTGTGCTGATGAATTCAAATTGCTGAGCCTTCCAAGGCTCAGCCTGGAAAAAACTCACCAGGGTAGATGGCATTTTGAGGTGATTTATTGTTATTATTATTACATGGAAAGAACCCTAGAATGTACAGGTCTGATGATGTTGGGCAAATTGGTTTTCTTAATAATAGTGCTGCTTTTGCAAACACAGGAGAAAATTATTTTTTCTAAGAGCTACTCAAGTGTTGCTAATATTCAAGATTCTTTTGTAGAGTAAAATTCTTATGAAGTCTGATGTTGTTTGCCTTCTCAAATTGAATTAATTTGCAAATTCACAGATGCTATTCTCAATAGAACGTGCTATAATTCAGAAAGAATAATTTCGGTTAAAATACGTCATCTACTTTCTGAGGTGGCTCAGAAATGAAATATCTCAAAATAAAATGAGGGCATTTCCTGTGTTAACTTTTACCTACTTGAGCACTTTCGATTTTTTAAAATACATTTATGTTCTATTTTGTCTAGCAAACAATTGCTCTGTTCCAGTCCTCCCTGCTCCCTAATTTAGCTTTTGTATATTAAATTGGGTACTTACAGAGAGAAATCATTGTTCTCTGTTTAATAAGTCTATTAAAGTGTGTGTAATTAGAGCATGTGTAATGAGTCCTTTAATACTACTTATATTTAAAATCACAGGGCAAAGCAGGAAGGGAGGTACCAGAGACTTGCATGAGTTAATATATTTAATTTTCTTTCCATTTCTCTTGAAGCCAAACTTATTATTAGTTATTCATGCCCTGGGATAAACTGTCCCACTCATTCAGAGAATCAGAAGAATACATTTCCCATTTTCTACCAAAGGATCACAAAACATAAGTGCAAATTTGGAAAATAGACTCGATTACAATTGTTTTTTTTTTCATTCCTCTGCTCTTCCAGGGCCTGGAGGAAGTGGGCAGAAGAGTTATTAAGAGCAGAGTCCTCTGCCTGGAAGGCACTGTTGCAATTAAAACACCACTCTCTGTGAGACAGTGCTAATCCTTTGTCTGAAGAATTGTGTAAAGGAATAACAGCCATGCACTGTTTCACTGTGCGGGTTAAGTTTTCCTGAGATAGGTGAAGTCAGAGAGCATGAATAAACTCTCTTGCCTATTTTATTGAGTTGGTTTATCATAAGCCCTGTCAGGGTTCGCTGCAGATCCCAACCTGGGTTGGGAGTTGACAGAGGAAATGATGCTGGGGAAATCAAGATTCTCTATTCTAGTATAAGTCATACAGTTTGAGAATGCCTGAAAAAGGCACATCAAGGGACAGATTGGGATAATTTATCTCTAACACAACGTCTATACGCAAAATGCAAAGGTGCCAAAAGATAGAGTTAAAAGAAACTCAATCCCCAGGAAGACCCAGGGAAAAGGCTGGGTAAACAGGAACTTAGGGTAGGGGGTTGTTAACAAAATGCCTATAGCTATTTAGAAAAGAGAAGGGGAAAACCAGTTTCATCCTAGCAGGGCAAGCAAGCCAGGCTCCCTAATCTAACTACAGATCAGAAATTCAAAGGATTTAGCTTTGCTAAAGGGCTCAGTTCTGGCCCCAACGGTTGGCTTTTGGTGCACAGGGATAGTGAGGACTTCCAAATTCTGTGGTCATGATGCCACAGAAGGGATGGCATGTCTGCGAGCCTTCCTCTCTATTGAGGTGTCACCCCTCCCTCAGAAATCAATCTACCTCCCACAAAGCCCAAGCTTATTTGTGTACATGGCAAGTTACACGGAAGAATTGGTTCCACCCATTGGATTTTTGGATTGATAACCACAGGAGTTGTTAGTAGCTTCTGTGGGACCTAGTTTCAAATGGCTCTGTAGCAAGAAAACTGTATTACATCAGACTTACCCAAAATTTACTCCTGAGAGTGCCTACAGGTGCTAAAAGGTGACCAGGTTCTATGGCTAAATAAGGGTGGGAAAATATGAATTGAGCTACATAAACTTCTATCCTGCTGTAGGTCTTGGTTAGAATCAAGTGTATAGGGTGACCACAAGTACATTAAAATGGCTTAAAACTAAGAGAGAATGCAAGTGTTTCTTGTTTGTGCTTTCAGCGGTCACATCAGGTAAACATTTTAAAGCTGTGTTTTCTACCCTGGACCTCTTCTTACTCCAACCCCTGCCTCTTCACCACAGACTGTGCTGTTAAAAATAATTAACATCAACAACCACAAAAAATCTGCAAATACACTCTTTCCCTAATCCCAAACCAGAGAAACAGAAGAAATCCATGAGTCATAAATACAGTTTTGTTAAATACAGTTTCAAATTATGTGATGTTTCTAGTCTGTCCTATATCTAGACAGGGCTGCCCCGGCCATGACTGTGACTACTTGTGGCAATGGCCTCTGTGCATCTGTGAGAAGATACAGAAGGATGAGCCGAGCATTGAACCCTGCCATTCAAGTAAAACATGAAAATAAGACAAGGATCATTGCTGAGGTTATCCGAGAACATCATCTTGCAAAACTTTCTGTTTAGCCAGTCTGGCTTCCTAAAATGACATCAATTCATTAATTCTAACTGATATGGAAGTTGAAGGTGTGAAGAAAGTTTCTGACATAGTATCAATAACAATAATAACTTAATAGTTATTAAGTTATTAATAGTTAACTATCACTTATTGATAACTTACTAGAATCATACATTTGTATATGCACTATCTTATTTAATTTGGAGGATAATTCTATGAAATAAAGTATACTTTTATCCTCACTTTATAAATGAGAAAATTTAATGACACAGCTAATAAGTGAGGTTAGTTGGGTCTTGAATGTTGCATGATCTGACTGCAAAATTGGTTCATTCATTGACTTTGCCATGCTCCTGTAGGGAGCTGTGGGGAAAGCAAGTTAATGCCAGGTTCATCTACCAGCAGTTCTCAACCTGTGGGTCACCCTTTGTAACAAGGAAAATACATTGCGGCATTAGGAAGGTTGAGAACCACTGATCTACCTTATATCATCTTCAAGTCTGGGGAAGTCTGGCAAATGTGTGTTTGCCTTCATTCAAGAGTGCATTTCTTATTGTTTCTACAGAGATAAGCAATTTAGGAAAGAGTTAGAAAGGGAAGAATGTTTAAAGATTAGGAGACTGAGAAGTGTGGGGGATGAATGAGGAGAGGAGAAAGAAAAATCTAGCTAGAAATCTTCTGGTCTCTGATGACCTATGCTGTTCCAAGTTATGATAAAGAGAATCTTAAATAAAGCCAGAAAGGGACCATAAACTATTGATGTCTTACTGTTTTTCCATATCCAAACCAATATAGCATTTAATAGTTTATTTGTTCCTTGTTGCCCAGGCACAACATATTAGGAAAATTTCAATTTCAATAGATTTATACTAAAGACTAAGGAAATCCCTGGATGGGATCAAATTTATATCCCCCAAACACCACCTAAAAGTCCACACATCAGACCAGTCTGGGAGCCTTGGGACAGTAAATAAGAGGAGGTGTCTTGACAGTCTCCAGCTCAGCACCTCATCTCTTTCTCTAGACTTACATTCAGCTCCTACTGGAAAAGATGTTCTTTGTAGGAAAGGAACCAGAGCTGTAACATTTTGGTCAAATGGGCTGAGGGAGGAACAATGTCATCATGCAAACATTTTGAATATGTTTGTTCATGATGGACCACAAATCAGGTTTGTCTGTCATGATTTCAGAGGTTTGTGACTGTAGGAAACCTGTGTGATTTGATTGAACTCTAATCTATTTAGGGAGTAGTTTCTAGGGACAGGCAAGTGGTATGATAGAGAAGTGGTTTGTTTTACTTTGAGAAGCAATATGGGGAAGGAAGGACAGAGTAGATTGTAATAAAGGATTCCTAACGTTAGACCTATGCTTAGCATTGCACATATTGTTTGGCTGGATGGATGACTTGGTGAATGGATAGAAGAAATCTTAACATTTTGTAGCAATACTAGTTGATAAAGTAATTGTCTTTGTTTGTTGTTTTCTGTTGCTATAACAGGAAACCATACACTGGGTGGTTTATGAAGAAAATACATTTATTTCTTATTGTTCTGGAGGCTAGGAAGTTCAAGAGCATGGTGCCTGCAACTGCTGAGGGTCTTCTTGCTGCATTATAACAGGACAGAGGGCATCACACAGTGGAAGGGGGAAAGAGCAAGCCGGCCAGCTCACACCTCTATTCCTCCTATTATAAAGCCACTAGTCCCAGCATGGGGGTCCTCACCAATGACCTTAGCTAATCCTAATTGCCTTCCTAAGGCCCCATCTCCAAACAACATATGAATTTTATGATACACATTCAAACCATCGTAGCAGTTAAGCGGTATCATGTAGGAGACACCTGAAAAGTAACATCGTGGTAATAAGGTTATGGGGAAGGGATTGGTCTCTCGTTAAAGTGCACGAGAGAACATAAGAGCTCGAGATGAGAACACTGACATTATTGCATAGCAGTCTCCACACCTGTGGCGTATCACTTCTATAAATAGCCCCAGGCGAAGCTAGTGGAGACTCCTCCTCCTACTAAGACTGCTGCACCTTCGAGGAGCTCCAGCACCTCGGACCTCACTGAGACAACAGGCTCCACCTGATGGGAGCCTTCCCAGACTGAGACAAGGGGCTCCCGGGCATGTAGGGAAGCTATTCCCGGAGCCAGCATGTAGCATGTATAGCGGTCCGCATCCTGACAGTTTCTTGGGTTGGGCCAATGGCCTGGCGTCCCAGCTCCGACCACATAATTAGAAAAATTAGAGCTATTTGCCCTGCTGTAATGATCTAAGACTTACTAGAATATGGGCTTCCTTTTTTTACTGGGAGAATACAAGGTGGAAAATGACTCATCGTGGATACAACTTCTATGTTAATATCACTTACATGAAAACCATTTCAAACATTTTATAGTTATGTTTGGTTTTTCGGCTACTTGCTTTCCAGCTCAGAGTTGCATGACCTCCTTTGATTTGGAAGAATTTACTTTATTAGATTAACACATGTATTGTATGATCTAAGATTAACATCTATAGAATTCAACTTGGGGGACAGTACTTCTTTTGTATGAATAATTTCATTGTTAGAACTTTGAATAGGAGGAATAATCAGTCACCCACAAAGTGTGATTTGAAGGGCGCTGACTAATCTCAGGCATATCTGAAATTTACATTGTTTCATTCAATTAAATTTACATGACATTTTACTGAGTATCTGATGTGCATGCTGTTCTAGGAAAGAGGCAGAAAGGGTGGATTCAGATCTCAAATTACTGGCACGTACAGTTTCTAAATGTAGGTTGTATATATTCTTTTCTTTAATTTTTTAAGAATCCTGTTTATCCCAAGTTAGTTTTTTTTTTTTTTTGAGACAAATATGGGCTTGTCTCCCAGGCTGGAAGGCAGTGGACTCATCATAGCTCACTGCAGCCTCAAACTCTCAGGACTCAAGTGATCCTCCTGCCTTAACCTCCCAAGTAGCTGGGACTACATGTATGGACCATCATGTTCAGCTAATTTTGGGGGGGGGAGGGGAGAGACAGAGTCTTTCTATGTTAACCAGGCTAGTCTTGAGTTCATGGCTTCAAGCAATCCTCCCACCTAAGCCTCCCGACATACTAGGATTACAGGCAAGAACGGCCATGGCCAGCCCCACGTAAGTTTATTGGTGAGAAGCACTTTTTAGGAATCTATGTATTTCTGTCTGTATTAAGAAAGCTAGGTGTTTGGATCCACAGTGAGGAAGACCCCTGACAATAATGGGATGTCTCTCCTAAGACTATGTCTCTGAGGAGTCTAGAAGGGACCAGAAGGATGGCAGCCAAAAGGGTCTGTCAGTCCATTTAGCTGGTGATCACCAACTAGTAATTGCTTTTTATCTCAGCACCAGAGATTTGTACTTGACTTCAAATATGGAAATCTTAAGACATATATTAGGAGTGTGACTGTTAAGAATTTAATTAAAACATTTCTGTTCTGTTGGGTTTAGCCTTTAAACTGTGACTATTGAAGTTCTTATAACTGCCAGTTCCCTCTGGAGGGTTCAGTTATCAATCAGCCTGATGATTTAGAGCTGGCTTTTCATGAATGTGGCTGAGGCACAAATGGGAAAATATAATCTTGAAACAAGTTTGCATCTAGATTTTAAAAAATTAATAAGTTTTTGTATTTATACAAGGTAGGGATTTATTTATTCGTTTTGTTCTACAGAGTGTTACTATTGAGTTCTCCACTAGATGACACTGTTGTTTCAATTTAATTACATTGATCTTTGCTTTCTGCTTGAAGGGAAGTCATGGGATAGCAAGTCTTCTTGAGGAAAGTATGTAGTTCCCTATTCTGCTTCCAGGTAAAATATCTCTGATATTTTAGGAAAAGATAGCTTATTCATAAATGCCTTAGCGAAACTATTTAAGTGTCCCTTGGTAGCATCCCTAAAACTTAATTCTTTTTATTGCAGGAAATTGTTTTATATCAAATCTGTATTTTTAATACTGCTATTAAAACACATTTCTTGTTACTCTGTTCTCAGAAAGATGAATATATATCTATACATTTGCATATGTAACGTTATATATAATGTTATAACATCTTTAAAATACAGAAGAGCAACGATAAGTTGTTTTTCATCTGTCTTTTCTGCATGGCAAAATAACATGATTTCCTTTAACTTTTCATCACATCATTCTGCCTAAGTTTTGATGATTTTTGGTGAGATATAGATTCCACATGAACTCCAAACTACTCCAAGGACTTTAAATTTGTTCAAGCCCAATCCACTGAGTTTACCAAAGTTTCAGCGATGAGACCTAAAGGCAATTTCATGGGTTCATATGAACACAGAGAATGAAGCTCATAATGTTCAGGTCTTCCCTCTTCAGTCTGATGTTGATGATAGAGGTTAAGTGGGCAGATGTTTATTAACTCAGACTTGTCCTGCCCAAAGCATCTTTGAGCCTACCCTGCTCTTTTCCATTCTTTGACCTTGGTTCTTATTATTCCCTGTCTCTGGGGTACTCAAAATTTTTCCACCCTGTCCCTCTTGTACAGATTCTACACAGCTTCAACCTCAGGTTAAACACCACTGTGAGCAGTTCTGTAAACAAATTTCAATGATTCCCATTTATTTTTATAATCCTTGCCCTCTCACGTTTTAGATTCTCAGGCCAGTATCAGATCCCTGTAACTTTTAACTAGTTACTTGTCATTTTTGGGTTGTTTCCCAGAAGTGGCAGAATTTCTGCAAGACAAAGGAGGTGAGATTCCAAAGCCCCCTGTGCAGACTTCCTGGCTCCAGGACTCGCCATCCTTCTCTAACCTGCCCCAGGGACTGTAGCCCTTGGTTCAAAGCCCCCACTCCCTTATCAGGAAGAGGAATTTGAGGCTGTCCTGCCTATTCTCCCAGCTGATGTCAATTACAATAGAACCCTTTGTTCCTTGGCCCTGCTCATCATCTAATTTGGCTTTCTGTGTGATGGGCAACGGACCTAGGCTGGATCCCTTTTGAGTTTAGTAATACCATTTTCTCTGGTGCTTCCCTGTGCCCGCACCATCTGATGCCCAAGTCAGGTACCCCAGTGTCATCTCCCCCTTATCTTTTTTGCATATATGTAGCAACTTAATTATTTGTATATGTTTAATGTCTTCCCCTACTCCCATTAGACTTTATCAAGTTAGGGATGAGGTCTATTTTATTCCACTACAAATTCCTGGCACTTTGCTAGGGATGTAGTTGGCACATAGTAGGCCCTCAGCAGGTGATTTTTAGATGAATTCTTGACTTCCTTGCATCCTTTTCTTTTCTGGAGAGATAATGATTCTTAGCAGGATAGTTCTCAGGAATCAGAAGTTAGACAGGAACGTGACTCATTGAAAAATCTGGGGGAAAAAAACAGGGACATATATGGAGAGGGAGAGAGCTATAAACACCTGTCTGGGAAAGGAGGTCAGACTAGACTTTGGACTTGGAACTATGGGAAATTCAAACTATTGATGGACGTTTGAAGAAGGCAATGATATGGTCAGGTGATCACAGTTTACCATGAATATTGTCTTGTACATGAGGACAAAGGCCATTTGTGCTGATAATTGTAGTAGTGATCATGACATTGAGCCTACTCTTCCTTTTAAATTTTATTTCTGGCTGCGATTTTGTGACTTTTGAGGTTATTTTTACCATGCTTTAGAAGCTAGTCACATAAATGAGGGTGATAACAATGATGTGAATAATCACAACACACAATAGCCAACATTTGTTGAACTTTACTGTTTGCCGGGCAGTGGTCTGATCACTTCATAAGCATTACATTAGTGATCAAATTTGAGCATGTATAAGAATCACCTTGGTTGGCTTCTTGTTAAACACTGCTAGTTCCCATCTCAGAGTTTCTGATTCCTCAGGGGTAATCAGAATCAGGAGTGTCTGGGGCACCCAAATTTCTGTGTTTCTGACATCCTAGGTAATGCTGATGCTGCTAGCTCAGGGAATACAACTCGAGAACTTGTATCACTTAATTATCGAGACAACTGTAAATGATAAATACTATTATTTTCTCTTTATAGATAAGAAAACTAAAGCTTAGAGAGGTTAAAGAAGTTGTTTAGAATCACACACCTAGTAAATGGCAGCACTGTCAAATTCAGATTCATTTCACGAAAAAGTTGATTTTAATCCCTAATGCAAAGCTTCTCAAACTTTGTGTGAATTGGAAGCGAAGGGGTGGGGGAAGGCATGTTAAAAGTTCAGCCTCCTGAGTTCTATCCCTGTCTAATGAATCGGATCTTCCACGGTGGGGTGAGCAGTTTGTTATTTGACAAGCTTCTCAGGGGATTCTAATGTCCAGCAATTTAGAGAAACAGTGCGTTTGGCAGGACACTGTAATCTCTTGGGAGTTGAAAAATTACTGACATCTGGTTCCACTCCCCGATCATCTGATTTATTTGAATGAGGGCGTGGCCTGAGAACCAGGAGATTTTATGCTCCTCAGGTGATTCTAATGTGCAGCTTGGGAAGTGTAAGAATCACTGCACTCAGGTTCTGTCTCTTGCACGTTTCTTGAAATACTTGAAAATGAATTCACTATGCAAAAGAGAGAATAAAGTCCCAAGGGAATCAGCAGGAAGCATCAGTGGGGACAGGGGGTGTTCTGAAGGTAGGAGACCCAAGTTTTTGTTGTTCTGTCACTTACTACCTGTAACCTTGAATCACCAAACATTTTGAGCCACAGTTTCCTCATATGTTAAAAAAAAGAATAATGATAAGAGAGTGTAATATTGCATAGTGTTACTGAGAAAACTAAATGAGATTATGTTGTTTAAAGCCTTTTTTTTTGGAGACAGAGTCTTACTTTGTCACCCTTGGTAGAGTGCCGTGGCATCACAGCTCCCAGCAACCTCAAACTCTTGGGCTTAAGTGATTCTCTTGCCTCAGCCTTCCAAGTAGCTGGGACTACAGGCACCTGGCTATTTTTTGTTGTTGTCATTGTTGTTTAGTTGGCCCGGGTCGGGTTCAAACCCGCAATCCTCGGTGCATGTGGCTGGAACAGTAACCACTGTACCACAGGTGCCGAGCCTGCTGTAAGGCTTTATGAACTGTTGAATACTAAATAAAGTTGAGTGTTCCAGAGAGAGTTTTCTCCAAGGATCTATCCTAGCTGGTGATAAGTGAAGCTCATTTATTTATTTATTTATTTATTTATTTCTACCTGCAGAAGCCCAGCTCATATTCAGGTATTATATTTCTTTGGAGGGTTATTTTTTTTTCCTGGCAGGCATGAACAGAGACAAACTCTTTTTTATATTATTGGTATGCTATCCTGAAAGCACCAAATTATGGGCAGGACTAATGCGTCGAGAATGCTTAATGCCAGTTTATTGTGGCTTGCTTCTGGCATATCATCATCTGAAAAGCCATCACAGAGGAAAAAAAATCATTCGCAGTCTCATTTAAATAATGGCTGTGCCTTTGCAATGATGACAGACGGTGACAGTTGATAGGTTTTAGATGGCGACTCCTTCACTTTGTAAAAACAGATCATCTGCCGGTGGACCTACAATTACACACATATTTGTAAATTTTTAGAGGGAAATTGAGTGGGCAGCTGCCATTACAGCCTGGTAAATTTACATGAGTGAATGTATCTATCAGGTGACTTAAAAAAAAATCCACTTGTAAAGCTTCAACTCCTGGAGCCCCAGTCCTCATTTTTAAGTTCTTTCTTGGAAAAGAGGAAGAAAATACTGGAGAGAAATTGATGAAGTATCTCTTGGTGAGGGAGGAATTGGAAGAATCGGAGATGGTTTTCTCTCCTCCTCACCCTCAGTCTGTAAGCCAGAGAGGCACAGTCTACACAGGTCGGCTGACAGGGAAGAGAGGTGACAAAGTGAATTAAAGAGACAATTCCCTCTGTCTTTTTCGAGGAAAGCTATCAGCCCATTGCCTCCATAGACAGCGTCTTCCTGACCATACAAAATCCATAAACTAGGGAAGAGAAGATCAGTGCCACCTGTGTCTACCTACATCTACATACAGGCGCTGAGACACTCTGTGTGGGGTGAAGACATATTATTCCCTGTATTCTGGGGTGAGAGAGAGTTTCCAAAAGTAAAGGGGTGGGTTATTCTCTTCACTCTGAATCTACAGGGGACAGAGATCCAGGAATAACAACTGTTATCGGAATACTCTAAATGATTAGCAAATTTTCTTTATTCTGCCAAAAGCATCTTTACTTTGGGGTCTAACTTGATGAAATATAAATAATGAAAGGATTTAAAAATTTTTTTGTTAATGATTCATCATGACCTTCTAAATACAAAATCCAATGACATCATCAGAGTTCATAGGACTTGACCATCTGACATTGGTGAGCATCTTACTTGGCCTTTTGTGGTTTCTCTACCCTACGGTCAAAGCAGAAAAAAAAGTACGAAGGATGTTCAAGAGCAGTTGGCCAAATAGGAACTAAAACCTCTTATGTGTAATATGTATTAATCTAAGCTCTCATAATGCTTTGGTTGTTTCCAAATGATAGCACTTTTTTACCAAGTTGCATTGTGATTTATTTTTCCCTCCTATTAAACTATGAAACCCTTGAGGGTTAAGCCATGCATTACTCTACTTAGGATGCATTGTGCTGATAAATAAGAGGCCTTTGATGAATGTTTGTTGAATGAATAAATATTTGAGTCACCATATAATAAACCTTATTGAAAATTAGCAATTTATAAGAATTTGTGTTGCGTATGATCTTCTGTTTTAAAATACACATATTCACACATGTTACTTTACTAACTTTAGTTACAAATACAACCACATCCATCTCATTTGTTAAATCCTCTGAAATCACAGTTATGTTTTAGGAGAAAGTTTCTTTCTTTTCCTGAGGACCATTCCACCTTGAATTGTTCGAAAACTCCCAAACCGGCTTGGTGCCTATAGCTCAGCAGCTAGGGTGCCAGCCACATACACTGGAGCTGGTGGGTTTGAATCCAGCCTGGGTCTGCCAAACAACAATGACAACTACACCAAAAAAAAAAAAAAATAGCTGGGCATTGTGTGGGCGCCTGTAGTCCCAGCAACTTGGGAGACTGAGGCAAGAGAGTCACTTAAGCCCAAGAGTCTGAGGTTGCTATGAGCTGTGATGCTACAGAACTCTACCCAGCGTGACAGCTGAGGCTCTGTCTCAAAACACACAACCCACCCCCCCGGCCCCAAACCTTAGTCTGGGTAAAAGGGTCAGTACACAATCTGATCAGTTCAGTGGTGGATGCAGTTTTTAGTGGTCTTTGCTCTGGTTGGTTGAATCCATATCATTTCTTGCCTGCCGTCTTCCCTTGAAGCTTTGTTGAGTTCTTTCTCTGGGCTACACACTGTTGTAGGAACAGTAGCTGATGTGTCTCTGTGTGCTGCTGCAGGGAGGCAGCAATCTGTTGACTACTTCGGATCCCTATATAGGCTACAAAGGGGCTCCATGGTCAGAATCTTATTTACCTCTTTTGTGTTTGCATAGTCAGACTCATATAACAGATTGAGCTTGAAGATCTGCTAGATTCAGTCACATACTATGTGATGACAAGCCCTTTTCTCAGACTTCAGCCCTTCACTCTGGAAAAAAAAAAAAAATCCAAAAGCATGACCCCAGGACTTCTAACCTTCTGAAGAGCTCTACTTTGGGCTCTTGATGTTTGGTTTTGCTTTTTCTTTTTTACCATTGGGCCACTGTCAGGACCATCCCAAATATTCGAAAACACTTCATGTTGAACTTCAAGAAAGGAAAGAAATCAGGCTTGTCTTCCTTTTTTCCCAGGAGACTCCTAGACCCTTATTCAAATTTGTCACCTTTTCTGCAAATGCTTACTTTGCTCATCAAGGAATATAAGGAGATTTTGTCAGGTTCTGTAAGGTGGTTTTATCTTTCCTCTGGGTAAAAAGTACCTATTATCCTTACTTTTGTGTAACTAAAAGGAGTCAGTCAAGTAAGTTTTCCTTGTAAGGGAGAAGTCTGCTCCAAAGTGCCTTGCTATGTCTGTCTATAGATACAAAAGTTATTGGAATAAATGCTTATGTTAAAATTTCTTCTTAACATACACTCTGTTTATCTTATAGTACACAGACAATGTTAATAATAACCATTTCTAAATAATAATATTGTAAAGTATGACATTATTTCTTCTTATTTTTCTCAATAAATACATGCTATTTGAAAACATATTAAAAGTTAGTAAAATAAATAAATGCAAAGCAAATAAATTCATAGCTTTAGAGTGAAAGACACCAATCACATGTACCCAGAGATAGAATTTTTCTTTGAGAATAAAACACGACATTATTTTTGACAACTTTATTTTTTCTTACTTCAAGCCCAATTATAGATGACTTTATAAAAATATGTAGTCATCTGAACTATTTTCTTATTTTCTGAAATGTATGCTGGTGACAAGCTTTGCATATAATCTAAAGACATTTGCTCTGGTTTTTTATTTAGTATTTTTAAAATGTATGCTATTTATCTCTACAGAGTATATATATAAACTTAAATTATATTTCATTCTCTATAATTTTTAATTTTTATAAAGCAGATAAAAGAGAATTTTTAAAAAAATTTTTACAGAAAGGGAATAAAAGTGTTGCCTTCATTTGTGTTTATATCCTATTTTATTATTAACATAAAATTTTTGGCCAGGTTAGGTGGCTCATGCCTATAATTTTAGCACTTTGGGAGTCTGAAGCAGAATGATTGCTTGAGGCCAGGAATTTGAGACCAGCTGTCTCTACAAAAAATAGAAAAGTTGGCCAGGCATGGTGGCTCACACCTGTAATCCAGAAACTAGGGAGGCTGAGACAAGAGGATCAGGTTAGCTCAGGAGTCTGTGGTTGCAGTGAGCTATGATAACACCTCTGCATGATAGCCTGGGCAACAGAGCAAGACCCTGTCTCAAAACAAACAACAATAAAAAAACAAAAACGTCAAATTTTTAAGATGCCTAGCTCATCCACTGGCATCATCTTTTTAGGAAGCCTGGGAAAATATTTTGGGTGCTCTTTTTCATATATATTGTTATTTAAAAATGTAAGTTTTAGTAGAGGATCCTCTTCTGATCAGGAAAATAGCAAACACGATTATATCAACACTTGCACTGTATATACCTATTCTGAAGAGGCTCCTATTTAGAAGAGGATCCTTATTATTTAAAAATGTAAGTTTTAATCTCAAAACATATTATCAAAGTAAAATAATCAAAGAGCAACACTTTACTCTTTAAATGCAAAATGGACAAGAGGAACACTTTAAATGGTGTATTGGTTTAATTGTCCCGTCAGTTACTCTGTCATGTGCTAAATGCCAAACATTTGAGGCAGACTACATATGCAGAATGTGTTTTTGACTCAAAAATGAAATCCCCTCTATAAGTTCAATATAATGAGAGAGCAGCTTATTTACTGCCCTGACTTCCTTGGACCTGAGTTATGACAGTGGGAACTGTGACAACTCATCCTCCCTGCACAGCAGGGAGAATGAGAAAAATGATTTCATTAGGAAGAAGATTCCAAATTGGAAGTGAGTTGCTTTTATAAATTTCATAAAAACTGATTTTTGTAC
Organism: Arctocebus calabarensis; assembly: GCA_963573935.1. Classification (NCBI taxonomy): domain Eukaryota; kingdom Metazoa; phylum Chordata; class Mammalia; order Primates; family Lorisidae; genus Arctocebus; species Arctocebus calabarensis. The sequence goes on from CAUYON010170325.1 coordinate 34,737, forward strand.
TTTCCGAATGCTTATTCTGCAAATGTGTGGTACATTTCTGTCTGCTAGGTTTAATTTTCTAATTTGGTTCTGGTTCGTATGTAAAACTGATTTGAGTAACTCAGAGGGAGGTTGTTAAAGTTTCCTCGGTGGAAGGTCAGAGTACTCAGTCACAAGAACTTCATTATCCTCTTTGGGCTCTTTGCGGTCAAATGTTACAGAATTTAGTGGGCAAGAGATCTCTTGTATCATGCGATATCTGTTATATTATTTAGTGATTCAATGAGTCATAAAATCAGGGATTGTTTTGGTTGGAAAGAACCATGGTGATTTATCTAGTCCTGCAGTTCTAAACTGGCTGGGAAGTGTGGTAGAGGATGGGGTGGGGACCAGGATTGCAGAACATGGGACTCATCTGAGAGCTTTGTCAATAGCCACAAGGCAAACTCCTCTTCTGATCAGCCCCATCCTTTATCAGTCATGGCAGGTAAGAATTCCCCAGAAGTAGGAATGTATATTTTCAGAAACTTCTTAGGGGGTTCTGCTGGTATTGTCTGTCTGAGAACCATAGATTTCATATTCATATGTAAGAAAAGGGGGGGGGGTAGGAATAAAAGAAAGACATTCCAGAGAAATAAAGTAACACCCCTCAGTGACAGAGTAAAGGCCAGATATCTAATTTTGAGGCCATTAGTTTCAAATCTATTGAAGGTGTTAAATAAATGTATCTTCCAAGTAATCTCTTTTCTCTATTATTCTTCAGAATAGGTATATAGAGTGCAGGTGTTGATATAATTGTGTTTGCTTCTTTCCTGATTTGTGAAGGTGTTGGGATAAGCTGTAGCATATTCGGATGGAAACAGGCATCAGGCGGAATTCTTTAAGAGGGACTATTCATTTGTTTTTTTCCTATTATGGTACCAACCCCTATTCTTAAGAGGAAGAGACCACTCAGTCCCTGTATCTTTCTACAAATGTCCCTTGATAGGTTGTTTAGATTTTCATAAAAAATGTTAAAGTTTTAAGTCTTGAATTCATTAACTCACATTATCGAATGAAACCTCTTTTTAAAAATTTATAGATAATAACTGCATAAAATATATATCCACCATGAATAGTTTATAGTAAGTTTTAACATAAAATTCTTATTCTTTTTTTATTGAAGAAATCCTGGCAATACTTAGCCAGTATGCCTAACAGAATTGCCCTGCTCCTTGGTCTGGGCCAGTCCTTTTTTCTTTCTGATGTTGTATATCCTGTTTTATGGATTCATCACAGTTTATGCTGGACTGGCTGTTTCAAGATTTGTGTTACAAAATGTAGAAAGTTGACCTTTGCTTATGAACTTTTTTGAGGTGTAATATCTCTATGTACATAATATCTGTATAGTAAGTCCTGTTCAGGTACACTGACTTCTATATATAAAATATAAGGCAGGGGTCCACCTGTTTCACTGTATTTTTAAAAATTAAATCATAGCTGTGTACATTAATGCAATCATGGGGTACAATGTGCTGGTTTCATATACAATCTAAAATATTTTCATTAAACTGGTTGGCATAGCCTTCATGGCATTTTCTTAGTTATTGCGTTAAGACATTCATAGTCTACATTTAGTAAATTTCACATGTACCCTTGTAAAATGCACCGTAGGTGTGTCACACCGATGACCCTCCCTATCCCCTTTCCCCATATTCTTGGGGTATAAGTGGGTTATAGCTTTCATATCTGTGTTCTTTTTTATCTGCATCATCTCTGCCAATTTTGTCAAGTTTAGTGCCAGCAGACGACTGTGATCTTTTTGGGTGGGAAGAACCACTTCCTGCTTGAGGTCTCAATGGAAAGTTAATGACATTGAATTAATAATAAAGCCGTTTCACCCAGGCTTGGAGGTGTTCCTTTTCAAATATTTCACAGCCCAATACATATTAGTCACATAGCAACATTCTGAAATGCACATGCACATTCACTACACATGTATCATTTTCCAATCTTAGGCCATATATATCATCCTAACTTTTCTAGTGGCCATCTTAACAAAATTAAAGAGGAACAGGTAAAATTAATCTTAATAATATAACTTATTTAACTGGATATAGCCAAACTATTACCATTTCAACAACCAATGTAAAAATTATCAATGACATATTTTACATTCTCTATTCCTAAGTTTTTGAAACCTGCCTTGTTTTACACTTACAGCATATCTCAGTTTGGAGGCGAAATGCAGATTTTCATTGGCAATACTTGGTCTGTATCCAAATTTCATAAAATTTCCAGTTGAAAGTAGATGTATCTACCCACATTTTTCTAAACATATTTAAGATTTTCTGATATCAAAATCAAGTATCAAAAATCTTATTTCTTTTATATTTACATTCACATTGATAAAACTAGTTTTTCTTTTTTCTTTCTTTTTTTTTCTTTTTATGAAGCATTAATTTGACTTTGAAACCAAGTGTGAGTTTCAAAACTATTTGTCTAGGTTAAGTAAATTCACTAACTCTTATCTCAATTTAGTATTTTTAACATTGAATTCAAAGGGGGTACTCAGAAATTGAAAAGCAACTTTAAATTTATCTGGATTTATATTTTTAAAATTTTATTACAGTAGCCTTTTAATTAATTAATTAATTAATTAATTAATTTTTTGAGACGGAGCCTCAAGCCGTTGCCCTGGGTAGAGGCAAGTGATTCTCCTGCCTCTGCCTCCCAAGTAGCTGGGACTACAGGCACCTGCCATAACGCCCAGCTATTTTTTGGTTGCAGCTGTCATTGTTGTTTGGCGGGCCTGGGCTGGATTCAAATCTGCCAGCTTAGGTGTATGTGGCTGGTGCCTTAGCCACTTGAGCCATAGGTGCCGAGCCTAGCCTTTTATTTTTAATAGCTATTATGGCATGAATTCATAGGAAAAAATTCCAGCAGCTCAGGAGGGGCCTTGTCATTGAATGTGATGAAGCTTGCTATGCCTATTAGGCCACGAATTCATGGGGAATGGGTTCCAGCACCTTATGCTCCTGTTCCATTGGTTCTTCTGGTTCTCTTGTGTGCTAAGCTGTACACCTATTATGCCATGAATTCATGGGCAATAGGTTCCAGCACTTAATGCTTCTGCTTATTTGGTTCTTTTGGTTCTCCTGTGAGCTAGGTTATACACTTATTATACCATGAATTCATAGGAAATGGGTCCCAGGAGCTCAGGTTCCGTTCTGTTGGTTCTCACAAAGAGAACTCAGGGTGGAGAAGGCTGGCGATATGGTTGAATCCAGGTACCTTTCTTTTGGCTTCCTTATTTTTCTGATCATTTTCCTTCATGCACTTTAGGAAGCTATCTCAGCTCTTAGTGTGCTTAATATGCTTAATATGAACATTAATCCCCTTGGCAAGAATCTGGTCCTTAACTTTTATGTTTACAACAATGCCACCAGAATACTGGGTAACATTGTAGACTCTTCCAGTTTTGCTGTGGTAACATTTGTAAGGCATGTCTTTTTTGTTTGTTTATTTATTTATTTTTGAGACAGAGCCTCAAGCTATTGCCCTGGGTAGAGTGCTGTGGCATTATAGCTCACAGCAACCTCCAACTCCTGGGCTCAAGTGAGTCTCCTGCCTCCACCTCCCAAGTAGCTAGGACTACAGGTGCCCACCACAATGCCCGGCCATTTTTTGGTTGCAGCCGTCATTGTTGATTGGTAGGCCCGGGCTGGATTCGAACCCGCCAGCTCAGGTGTACGTGGCTGGTGCCTTAGCCCACTGAGCCGCAGGTGCCGAGCCAGGCATGCCTTTTTGAACAGTACCTATTCCCTTGACATCTACAATATCACCTTTCTTGTTGATTTGCATATGCGTGGCCATAGGAATGAACAACTCCATGGTTTCTAAAAGGCCTGGGGAACATGTATCACACGCCTCTCCTTTTTTCCTTTGTGTTCATCATTTTAGGGAATTACTGGAAAATGGAGTCTCCCAGTATTTATTTTTGGTCATTATTAAAGTCCTCAAATTTTTCTTTTGGCCTTATACCCAGTTTATATAACATTATCACTTATAATTAAAATCTTCTATATGTTCATTCAGATTAGAAAAGTGTGTGAAATTTACAGCCTATACCTGTGTTATGAAAAACTTCAATTTCAATATAAATCTTTGTACTTGTCTAGGTAGGTAACAAATAAGCTTTCCCCTTTTCTTAGTAGTTCAAATTTAGCTCAATCACACTCAGTGATAGTATTAGGTGCTCCCTGGGTGCTCCCTGGTTCCTGGTGAGTACTGATACCTAGTTAAGCTGATGGTGGAGTGATGACAGGCACAAAGCAATCCTACACAGTTTATTATAGGAAAAAAAACAAAAAAAAAGAGTGTATGAAGTGAAAGTGAAGAAGGAAGCTTCACAAAATCACACAAAGTGAAAATATGTTCCACAGAGAGAGGAACAGGTCAGTCTCCATGAGCGGAGAAAGAACCCAAAGTCTGAGCACAGTTAGCTTTTATGTGCTCCCTCCCTAGTTTGTGCCGTGTTGTTCTTTCATGCCTTTGGGGGGATTGACAGGTTGGGGTAATAGATTACATAATAGGTTATGAAATAGGTTGACTATACAACAGTTTCCCCTTCTAGGCTTACATGTCTTCTCTAAAGTCCTTCACAAAAGATCTCCCCAGGCTATGCTAATTAGATGGTAATGAGCTCTAGTTCCCTTAAAGGTCACTAGGAGCTCCTTATTTTGTTTTTCCCACCAGGGCACAGTTACCAGGAGCAATTTGGTTGCTAGCTTCATTTCGATTCCTGCTCTGTGCCCTTACCAACACTTTCTCACCACCTATTTACCCTCCTCCAGACCTAACAATATCTGTGAGAAATCATAAATCATATGGCCCCTTTTAGTCTTTGATTATAAGTTTATAAAACATTTGGCAAACATTCCCTTTATTTCCAGAAAATCTACAACAGTAGCCTTACTAGGATCATTCCAATAGTTAGCCCTTAGTTAGAAATTAGTTAGCAGTTTTTGATTAATTAAGCTTAAGTTTTGTTTTCCCAGGATATCACTGTTTCTACTGAGTTGGGTTTCAGTTTGCTTATGTAGGAACCCAGGCCACTGGAGCAGCCTCAGTCCAAAGACCTCTCAATTAATTATGTTAGTGGGAGTTAACAATACAATACGCTTTTGTAAAATGCTTCCATTACTCACACAGCTTTGTCACAGAACATAAGATCTTTTAATCTATTGCCTTCTATTTATCTTCACAATTCTATTACCTGGCAATGATTAATAATTTGCACATATTGACTGAATGATTTTAACAACTGCATCTGTGACACTTGTTATAGGACCTGCTTCAAAAAACTGAGCACAATATTTTTGATATCTATCGTACAGTGGTACATAGCAATAAGAAAGGACATGTCAGTTTCTTGTTTTAAAATTTCAATAAATCTAGATTTTTAATCTCACCTAGCTGAAGCATTATCTGTCATGATAGAAATAATTTTTTTCTTATCTTGCTGAATTGTTTTGACAGATGTAAGAGATTTAAAAATATTTATTCTATGTGTTTGATTTTTCAGGCTGTAAATCAAATAATATTTGTTCATAAATTTGGAAGTCCTTCAGACATAAGGGGAAACTTGTAAAGGGTGTGGCTTTAAATACCATCCATATGGTGATGACTTTGACATCTGATATGCTCAGCCCTAGCCTCTTTTCTGAATTCTAGACTCAAATATCCGATGTCTACATAACATTTCCAAATTCTTGATTTTCCTGCCAAGCTGCCTTTTCGTTTAATCATCAATAAATGATTACTCCAGGCCAATAATTTGTGAGTTATTTTTGACTCTTCTTTTTCCTTCCTACCTTGTATTTAATCTGTCAGTAAGTACTGTTGCCTCTACCTTCTGAATGAATCCTAAATTTGACCCCTTCTCACTAACTGTATTATAACTACATTAGTCCAACCTGATTTTATGGGGGGATAATAATTAAACGTCTAAGTAGTGTGCCTGTGTCTATTTGTAACTTTCACAGTCTATTTTTTAACACAGAAATAAGTCAGATCACTCCATGTTTCTCTTCAACATCTCTCCAGTGGATTCTCATCTCATCAGAATCAGGTCCAAAAGTCCTGACCATGATCTTCAGGGCCCTGCATAATCTCACTTCCAGCCACCTGTCTGTCCTTACTTCCTACCATTCTCTGCTTTTGCTCACTTGCTCCTTCCCCAGTGGCTTCCTTGTTGTTCTTCAAACATTTACATCCCTGAGTTTTTGACTTTACTATTCCTTCTCTCTGGAACATACTTTCCCTGATAGCCAATAACTCATTCCCTCACTTTATTCATGACTCTGCTCAAAAGTCAGTTTATCAGGGATGTGTCCCCTGATACCTGACTTAACATAGGTTACTCTCTGTCTTTTTCCCTGGCTCTATTTTACTTTATAATATCTATCACATCACACATTTATTTGCTTTGGAGGTTATGTTTATCCCCCTGGAACATAAGTATCCTCATAACAAAATATTAATCTACCTGTCACTGCTCTAACCTCAGTGACCGGGTCAGCATGTAGCACATAAGGTGTTCAATGAGCACTTGTTGAATTAATAAATGATTTATACCTTTGATTGAAACTCTATCAGTATATCGACATCTTGGAATATCTGTTTTTTGGATATTACTGTCTGCTGAATATAACTCATTTGTCTGTGATGGTTAAAATGCATAAAAAAGAAATTGTGCTTTGAAAATAACCAGCTGTTATTTAAATTTTATGCTGCAAGTATTTCGTTGTGGTTCACAGCCATGTAATGAGCACTGGGCAATGTCTCTTATGGTTTGGGGGGATGGTTTGGTTCACAAAGAGTCCAGATTTTTCCATTGATTATTTATTGTGCATTCCGTTCAGTTCAGCCTTATTTTTCCACAGCAAGCTCTGTGTCTGTCTATTAGAAAACCTCAGGTTTCTAGTAAGTGCAGAACTAGCTTTTTTATCTCTGTACTGGTATACATTTTATAGTCATAAAGTTGAGTGTGCAAAAATATAACTTTATTGTCTATAACGTTTTATTTTGGGGCCCTGAACTCCCATTCTGAATGTGGCATAAAACTCAATCCAGTAACTTCCTGGGAATTTTGGTCACCTTCCATGATTTCTCAGTCACTTTGAACTTAGCCCTGTCACAGTCAGGACATTTTACTTTTTGGTCACCTTTTCCCCATGGACTTGAGGACTCACTGTGTGGTGGGGATGAGGGCTCAGCAGGAGATGGTATGGGGTGGTAAGAACTGTCCCCTTCTCTCTGCTGACTGAATCCTGTGTCAGCAAGGGCACTGCTCATCTGGCCCCTCAGCATGAGCAGTGTGGAGGCTTCCTTGAATACACCCAGGCACCTACAGGTCCTGACAGGACTGTCCTCAGCTCCCTGGAGCCCGTGGTCTTCTGACATGCACCTTGTCTCCACTGGGCCCTAGCAGACACTGCCCATTCTGTATCTTTCTAAGGGACACTTCCCTCGTGTCAACTTCAGTCTTACTTTTCTCATCAAAACTCAGGTCCCATTTAGGTTTTGAATGCCTAGGTCTTATACAACACAGACATTTATCCCTAACTTTCCTGTGCCTAGGTAAACCCTCTGCTATTTCCAATCTCCACCACCTCCATGGGGAACCTTGCTCTGAAGTTTACAGGAGCTCGTCACTGCATCTGGGAGCCATGGTTCAGGTTCTTTCTTCTCTCGGATCCCCCTTTACTTAAAAGAGCTTCCATAGTCCTTTCCCCCACTACTGCCATGGTCCTTAAATTTATCTCTAAAAACTCTATTTCTACCCAGTCAGAGGGGTTTTTTTTTTCTAATCTTGAGGAAGTACAAAAGGTGTTGGGGAAAAAGTGTGGGTCTCTTTCTGACTTGGAAGGAGACCAGAGAGAATACCTGGGTCCTTTCAGTGACAATGTCAGGTCTCGTCTAACACAGTAGTTCTCAGGCGGGTGGGAGGATTTGGTAATGTCTGAAGATGCAGGCTGGAGCACTCCTGGGATCTAGTGGATGGAGACTGAGGATGCTGCTAGCCATCCCGCACTGGGCAGCCCGGCTTCCACAGCAACGGATTGATTACCTGGCTCAGAATGTCAGTGGTATGAGAAACAATGGTCTAGGGAAGTCTGGAGATTATATGCTTCTGCAGGGGTGTGAACTTTTGATTGCCTTTCTAGACTACCCTATTTTTCATTACTGTAAGAGAAGTTAACTTGTTAAAAATTATGGTTATACAAATGATTCTTATCTATAGCAATGCAATTATAAAATCTATAAAATTTTAACTGTTAACTGACTGTTGATTTCTACCTATAGAAAAATGTGACCATAAATATTATATTTCATTGCCCTATAAGATATTACATAGTTTTCCATTTATTAGCAAATTTATTTCAGCATTCCTATTATCTATCTACCTATCTATCTAATCTTTTGAGTTGGTTTTAACATCTTGCTGATTTCATCATTAATCAATGGGTTGAATAAAATCTTTTGACACATGTTAATTTTATATTGGCCCAAGAGTCATGTTTTCAATCTTTTTAAAATTATCCCTTAGCAACCTGCTCTTGTCTCCTACATATTTGCTGTCTTACACTGTGATAGTTCCTATTGATCTTTGAGGTTAAAAATTTTGTTGCTTTTTCCCCCTACACTTATATCCCAAAGCTATGGGGTCTTACTATTGGGGTTGGAGTGTGTTCAGGGGTGTAGGGTATCATATGAAGAATGAAGAAATCTTTCAATTATGACCATAACACCAATCTCATACCTTATAATGAATAATCATTCTTTAATATTAACAGATCAGATTCCTGATGTTCACAAGTATTATTTTAAAATTACATCTTACATCTTACCCTCTCTTAAATTCCACGGACTTTTAACCAGTTTGTTTGAATTAGGATCCAGATAAGATCTGTACATGGCAATTAGCTGAGATGTCTTCTAAATCTCTTTTAATCTGAAGCTCCTCCTAACATCTCTTTTTATTTTCCTTGTAATTGCCTTGTTGACAAAATGCAATCTTTTATCTTGTGGCGTTTTCCTTGTCTTGAATTTTGTTGAGGTCATCTTTGTGTTGTTTCCCATGTTTCCTACACATAGACATTAGATTGAGAGGCTTGATAAAACTTAGGTTTGATTTTTGGAGGCAACAACACTTCATAGTGGCTCTCAAGAATCTTAAATGACTAGTTGTCTCTATTTTTGTGCTATCAGCAGCCATTGATTATCATTGCCTGCATTGCTTGTTTTTTTAAAATTAAGGATGAACCCTTATTTTAAATAAATATCAATTTCATTTTCTCCCAGGCATACTCTTCACCTCTACTTGGGCATGTTTCATGGCTGGGGGTGGTAACCTTGGGGTGGAGTAGTAAAGATGGTTTCCCTGGGGGAAGAGTCAAGTTAGGCAGGGGTAAAGGGATGTCCAGGCAGGGGGATGTCCAGTTAGGCAGGGGTAAAGGGATGTCCAGGCAGAGGGAACAGCAGGTACATAGGCAGGGGAAGTAGGTAGGACTGCTCAAGCTATCCACTTACCTACAAGAGCCAGATCTGGCTCTTGCTCAGGCTGATCTCAAACTCTTGAGCTCAAGCAATCCACCTCCAATTTCTTATTGGCGTCCTTTTCACTTATTCAGTTATGTTAATTGAGAACTTACGTATAAAGAACTTACCATGAAGCCTGAGTCCATCAGGGAATTGTGAGTGTATCCATGTGCTGCCTGAGGAATAGAATCTAGGAAAGAACAGAGGGAAGATAAGCTTGGGGAAAAATGTACATTGGGGTTGTAGTGCCAAAGGTACGGGCAAAAGGCATTTCTAAAATTTTAAAATCATGATTAGGTCAGAAGTGTTACAGTGCTGTGCAAGGTCCTGTGCACTCCTCCCTCAAAGGGAAAGGGCTCCACACAGGGAAAAACAGAAATGCCACAGAAATGCACAGAAACGCTTGTTTGGGCTTCTGCAACAAAATGCCACAAACTGGGTAGCTTATACACTACAGAGATGTATTCTCACAGTTCTGGAAACTGGAAAGTCCAAAGTCAAGAAGCCGGCAGATTTGGGGCCTGATGAGGGCCTGTTTCCTGGTTTATAGATGGTACAATTTCTTCATCTCCGCACAAGGTAAAGGGGCAAACACGCTCCTGTAGGCCTCTTTATAAAGGCACTAATCCCATGCATAAGGACTCCACCCTCATGACCTAATCACTCCCAGAGGTTCTGCCTCCTAATACCATAACGTTGGTGATAAGATTTAACAAATTTGGGGAAGCACAAACCCAAAGTCCAGCCTCCTGCCCCATGCTAATGCCCCCATTGTGTTCTTCTTCCCTTCTGGGGGAATGAATCATTGATTTTCAGGTTATGGAAAGAAACATCTAGTAGAAATCAAATCCAACTTTGCTCTTTTCAAAGTCTTTGCTACTTCCATTGAGAGAATAATAGAGAGTCTTCAGACCCCTCACCCTTACTGTGAGCTGAGAGAAGGAGAAATCAGGCATGCATCCATTATATTATTTTTCTTGTCATTTTAAATTACTAGGTGGCAGTTTTGAAATACTATATATGGCTGCATATGGACTAAAGTAAATACCATGTCTGGTGTTGGCAGGCAATAGATTTCCAGAGCTTGAAGCATGCAATTTTTAAAGCTCTATTTTTCTTCTCCTATTTTTTGAGGTGGAAGATATTTTTTTGACATAAAAAATAATACCCTTTAAGAATATAAGCACATAAAATATGTTTAAATGTTCAGTCCACACTGAGGAATTTTACTTTAGTCTTTCCCCTTTCCCCCCTTCCTATCATTTCAATCACTATCTTAGCTTTTTCTGTCCCATTCCACACTCTACTGATTACCATTTTTATATCTTTTGATTGTTCAATTTGCTTATTTGCCATCTTTACAATGCAACTCACTTAGAGCTTGAAAATGGACATCTCTGTTTTCCATCACTTCCTCTTCTGGATGTCAGGACTCCTAATTTCCTATTCTATAATACATGTAGATTTAGAAGTCATTGATGTGATTTATCTGCAGTTTTTTTTTTTGTAGGGATAAGATGAGGCTCTTGCTAAGGCTGGTCTCAGACTCCTGAGCTCAAGCAATCCACCCACCTCTGCCTCCCAGAGTGTTAGGATTACAGGCCTGAGCCACCTCACCTAGCCTTCCCTGCAGTCTTATTTGCAGACTCAGCACTATTCCTGGGGACAGAACTCCCTGTGGTTTTTATGTTCTTAACCTATTTTACTAAAATATCTTATTGGAATCCTTTCCATTTACTCAGTCATGTTAATTGAGAGCTTACCATCAGTCAAATATTGGGGATACACAGTAGAACAAGAGAAACAAGTTTCCCAATATCATGACAATAAAATTTTTCTATCAAAACCAAATTTACTACCTTTCTCTTCCTGATATCTCTTATTGCTCTCAGCCTTGAAATTATTCTTTTAACCAGAGATAAGCACTAAACCTTATTTCCTTTCTCTTCCTTCGTGTCTTCCTAAATTTAGTCAGTAAACAATTTCTGCCAGTTCTGGCCAGTAATTTCTATAATTTTTGATTCTTCCTTTCCATTGTCACTGCAGCCCCTGTGACCTGAATCTGTGCACCTTTATCTCAACTCTTGCCAAAACCTCTTTGTTGATTTCTCCTTCTTTTCTCTTGCATTCTGAACTTCAGATTAATTTTTCAATTGTATTAGTTTAGCTACATCTGTTTCTTCTTTCAAACACCCCCCGTTTCTAAGGCTTAACTTAAAGCAGCACTTCCCAAGTATGTTCCCACAAAATGTGGTAATGGTCTTTGACCACAATAAAGATTTTAAAGATTTGAAAACAGTGGGGTAAAGAAAATATAACAAATTAGCTCTGGGCATAGTGGTTTTCACTGAAGGACTTCTGAGAACCTCGAATATTCTGCAGGAAGGCGATATCTACTATGGTGGTTCCCATGGTAGACATTTGGCCAAAGTACTTTCCCCTTTTCACAGCACAGTTAGTTCCATTTGGGCATCAGTTTGGGAACTACTGCTGATCTGAGATGCAAAGTCTAAACTCCTCGGACTGGCCATTAAGTCCCTCCACAATCCAAATATCATGGACCTTCCCAGTCTTCCCTCCCTAGGTCCCCTTGCCCAAGTCCTCTTCAGTTTGCAAGTGCACCTTTTTCCTCACTGTTTCTTTCTCCGGAATATCCACCTTGCCTCTTCCTCTTAAGAGATTACTCACCATTAAAGGGGACTACTCATGCCCAAAAGAAAAAAAGGAATAGAATTGAACTTATGATGGAATCCTATGGGGAATGAGGCTGACTGAAAGCAGAGTGGGGAAAGCCAACTTCTGGAAGGGAGATAGGTTTGTACCACGGACACAAGAGAGCCCTCATTGCATTCCTACAGTGCCTGGATTTATACCTAAGAGCCAGGCAGCTTCCATCTCCCTCTACCACAGATGCGAAAAAGGAGCTTCAAAGCAACTGCCAAGGCCTTGAGAGGAGGCTGTGTGAGCTGGACTTGTCCTGCAGAGACAGAGGAGCGTGGCTACAGAGGGATTATAACAGGAGCATATGGGTGGTAGTGGCAGCAGCAGCCATGGAGGTCGGAGTGGAGGCAAAGGTGCTCCCAGTAGCCCAGACTGCTCTGGGAGCTTTTGGTGGCTGCTGTGTGCATCTGAGCTGTTTGTGTGCCCTGATTGTGGTTGGAGGAAAGGCTTAGCCTGAGGAGTGGTGAAGAGAGGGGGAGTTTGGCCCAATAGCTCATTGGGAGTACCTTGCAGTTGTAAGGATTTACTCCTCTAGTACACTCACAGGCTGGTGTTATCATATAAAACACTTTACAGTTTGCAAAATAATATCCATTTATATTATCTCCTTTTCTGGAAATATTCTTGGAACTAGAATCTGAGACACACACAGGAGGCTGCAAGTGGTTTATTGGGGAGGTAAAGTGGAGGAGTAAAGGAAGAGAGACCAAGCTGGGGACAGAGCCTGGGGGCAGCACATTCAGTTGGGACAAAAGCCTCGGCTATGAATGCAGATAGTTTTACTTCTTCCTTGACTATCTGGACGCTTTCCCCCGCCCCTTGCCTAATCTCCTGGATTAGAACATGGGCCCAGTGCTGAGCAGAACCTTGCAAATGGCACGCTCACCCTGTTCCAGACCTTAGGGGGAACGTGTTCAGGCTTCTGCCATTAACTATGATCTCACCCTAGGATTTTCATGAGTTCTTTATCTAGCTGAGGGAGTTATTTTCTACTCCTAGTTTTTTTCTTTTTATCATGAAAGAAGGTTGGATTTTGTCAAATGCTTTTTCTACATCTATGGAGACGATCATGTGGTTTTTGTCCTTTATTCTATTTTTATGACATACTACATTGACTGATTTTTTTTTTTTTATGTTAAACCAATCTTGCCATTATGGCTTAAATATGTCCCCAGAAGTTCATGTGTTAGAAACTTAATCCCAAATGCAACAGTACTGAGAGGTGGGACTGCCCTCATGAGTGGATTGATTATATGTTATCTAAGGAGGCAGCTGTTTACTGTGGTAATGGTGTCTTTGTAATTGATGAGTTTAGCACCCTTCCCTCCCTCTCATGTGTCTGCTGTCACCAGGTGACACCATCCACCATAGTATGACACAACAAGAAGGCCCTTATCACATGCAGCCTCTTAGTCTTGGGCTTCCTGGCCTTTAGAACTAGGAGCCAAATCAATTTCTGTCCATTATTAATTACTCAGTCTGTGGTACTCTGCTATAGCAGCATAAAATGAACAGAGCCATTTACATCTCTGGAATAAATCTCAGTCATGGTCATGGCATATGATACTCTTTATATGTTTCTGAATTTGGTTGTCTAGTATTTAGTTATGGATTTTTCTGTCTGTAATTATCAGAAATTTTGGCCTGTTTTTTTTTCTTTTCTTATGATAGCTTTTTCTGGTTTGGATGTTATTGTAATATTAACTTTGGGAAATTTTAATTTTCCCTTCTGTTTTTAATTTTCTTTTTGAATGGTTTGTTAAGGATTGGCATTCTTTTTTAAATGTTTGGTAGAATTCACCAGTGAAGCCATGGGTCTCCATGCTTTCTTTGCAGAAAAATTTAAATTACGAATGTAATCTCTTTACTTGTTGCAGTTTTATTTAGATTTTTAAATTTCTTCTGGAGTCACTTTTGGTAGTTTATGTTCTCTAGGAGTTTTCCAATTTCATTAGGGTGTCTAATTAGCTGAGAATGCAGCTTTTCATAGTTTTCCTCTAACAGGTGCATTTCAGACTTTTGGCCTCCAGAAATATAAGACAATGAATTTGTCTTCTCTTAAGCCACTAAGTTTGTGATAATTTGTTCCAATAACAATGTAAAACAAATTACAGGCAAGCCTTCAGCGCTCAGCAGACAGTTTATAATTCTTCCTTATCTTTTGTTTCTTTTTTGTACAGAGCTTCAAGGTCACCCAGAGATTAGTGCCTAGGGCCTTTTCAGGTCTTTCTGGTAGCCACATGAACCTCCATGGGTGTGGCCTTCTAGATCTCAGGGATGTTGTAAAGCCCAGCATGGACATCTTGGTCCCCAGGTTTTATTTTTAGATTATTTGGCCAGTTTCTTATTTGTGCCAGCTGATTTCTCTGCCCCAGGAAGCTGCAATTTTAAACAAGTGCCTCTGATTTATTTTGACAAACATTTTGGGGATAGGGCTTCTCCCATGGAGGGATCTCTGAGTCAGTTTGGATAAATACACAATCTAAGGATGGCTCTTTCCCAAGGACCTTCCAGACAGGTGAAATAATGACAGGTTCTTCGTTATTGGGAATGAAGTTTTTAGAGAGCTTTAAGCTCATTTTGCCCTCTCTAGTGGCCACTAGGCTGCTCTTCTTCATAACTGCAGTGGTTGTGAAGTTGACCTGGGAGAAGATAAAGGAAACAAAGCAAGTTAAAATGTCACAATGCTGGCTGCTCTTAATGAGAGTCAGATTTAAAAGCAAATGCTCCCTGATTGTTGCAAGCCTTTGCTTAATTTTTAGAGTTCTGAAAAAGTTGATTTTGACCACTTTTGCTAGTGTTTTTATTGCTTTTGTGAAAGAATGAACTTTCAGGGTCCATACTTTGGCAAAGTAGTATTCCCTCTGTCCCCTTTTTGAATTTATTTGTTTTCTAAACAACTTATTTGTGATTTCAGTTCAGATTTCATCCCCCAATGCTTGCTTTCTGGGTTCCCTTGGTGGAGAGGAAGTCAGTCTGACTCAGACTGTGCCATCTAATGCAATCAAGTACAATTGGCCTGATGTGGAGAGCGTCTAGGTGATCCCAGATTTTGTATTAGAAAGAACAGGTAGGATTCAGAGAAAGAACTCATGTTTATGGCAGCAAGAATCAAGGCACACAAGCTGGATGCAAAATGGCACTCACTGGAAAGCTTTGCAGTTCAGTGTTATAGCTCAGAGATTCTCTCCCATGCCAAGCAAATGTCAGTGTGTCTGGTTCAAAAGTGGGCAGGAGGGTGGAGAATGCTGTGGAAAACACAGGGTGCAATCAAGGTGCCCTGGCTTCTTTAGGATCAGATGCCTCACTAGTATTTCACCACAGGGAGTTCTACAAAAGGAGGTACCTGGGTTCAAGTTATCCCCTAGGAACACCTAGAAATAGTTCTGCAGGGACAGAGGGACTTTCAGAGAAGACTGAAGTTCCTTTAACAGGAGATGGGGCAGAAAAAGAAAAATGCAACTTGTACTGCTATTTGATTATATTGAATTCCCCTAGGTTTCCATGGTATGGAAAGACTGGGGTGCTCCTAGCTCTCTCGTTTGTATTCAGCCTCCTCCCTGGTAGAGGAGAGGAGATATTGGTCCCTTTTTCAGCCAGGTCCTACTACATTTGCTGTAATAACTGAAGCTGGGTGCAGGTGGGAGGCTCAAGTGTCTGTTTCCTTGATGTAGCCTGAAGATATTTTGCCTTATATTTGACTCAAATGGTTTCTGTGTGCATTTTGCTTTGCATAACAAACTACCATACACTGGTGGCTTAAACAATAAAATTCTCACAGTTTGAGGGGGCTAGAAGTTTCCAATAAGGGTCCCACCATGGTCAGGTGCGGATGAAGGCTCTCTTTCTGACGTGGAGATGCTGTATCTTCACCTGACTTTCCTTGGTATGTGTACCTCAAGAGAGCTCTCTCTTTTTTTTCTTTCTTCCTTCCTTCCTTCCTTCCTTCCTTTCTTTCTTTCCTTCCTTCCTTCCTTCCTTCCTTCCTTCCTTCCTTCCTTCCTTCCTTCCTTCCTTCCTTCTTTCTTTCTTTCTTTCTTTCTTTCTTTCTTTCTTTCTTTCTTTCTTTCTTTCTTTCTTTCTTTCTTTCTTTCTTTCTTGGCAGGGAGTGGAAACTGGAGGCAACTCTAGTTTTAGAGGCAACTTCTGTGTCTAGAAACCTTTCTTCATTTGAAGTTTCTTAATCTCAGTATCTGTTCCTAACATTTAGAAGTGAGCCTTTTCTGGTGAGTGTTCTAGGGAAACAAAGACAATTCACAATGTGGTTGAAAATAATGTCACAAAATGCAGGGATGATGACAATTGCCTTGGACAGTGAAAATAGCTTTTTTTATAGCTCTCTAACACATATGTTTTGAGTTTCCTGAGTGATTCTCTTCTATTCTATGCCATTAGCATTTTGCTTTAAGTGGTGGCAGTGGATATTTTACAGAAAAAGTGACTCCATACGGGCCAAAAATAAAACTGGATTTTTATACAGTGTGGAAAACTGATGCTGCAATACTTTATGGCACCATTAAACATCATCTATGGCTGCTACAACTCAAGTCAGATGAACAGTCCCTGCATCTAATATCAGAAGGTGACAGGAAAACCACAGGGTATGTAGACCCTGAATCTAGAGATAGGAGTGTATTCAGTGAGCATTTAATTAGTACCTTGTATTCTAGGTCATGTGTTTTGGGGTCAAAATTGCTTGAACTCTGTCAGCCTCCGAAGATCTAATGACTGCATAATTTTTTTCCCCCATTAATACCTTAGAGGAAAAAAATTCAGAAACGTTAACCAATCTAATCCCATTTTAGTCTGAATTAATAAGATTTTACTATATTAGGAACTTCTAATACAAAAGTCGTTTTATAAGCTACTAAGTTATAATCTACTTGAAAGTGGAATCTTTCTCTATCCTGTACTCTAGCCTCTTTCTTCTCATTGTGCTCTGCCTCTAACAGATCTCCCGCCTGTGGCTTCTCCTGTTCCAGCTTAGTTGGCACCCTCCTGACACAGGCATTTGAATTTCTATCTAATAATTTGTGAACTTTATTCTCATTGCCTCCGCTACATTCTTTACTAGTGGCTGGCTCTATTTTTATCCAAATGAATACTACAGGTCATTGTTTTATAGAATAATCCTCAAAAGGCTAGCTATTTGCACATGCCTCATATATTACTTATTTGGAGTATTTTAAGTGTGTTGTTTGCATGACTGATCTCCCCCTCCCATTAGTTTTTGATGAAACAGAGATTCATGTTCATTTCAGTTATCTCCAGTGGCCTGTACATAGTCTGACAGGTAGAAAAGTTTCAGTACATATATTCTTTTAAAACAAATATTTGGTAAACGAATAGATGTGTAGTCAGAGGAAAGACTTGACTTTCCTCTGGACTTTAGCTATACAACATGTTAGTGCTGGAGGAAAAATGTTATGTAAATGGAATCATACAGTTTCATTCCAGTCTTCACACCATCATAGGCAGGTAATTGAATGATTCTGTAAAGGGCATCAATCTTTCACAGGGGTACCAGTTATTTTCCTAATGCAGATTCACAAATCTTTAGTCAAAGTTATTTTGGAGCAATTACAACTGAGGCTTCAGAACTTGAGGGGGAGGGCAGATTCAGAGAGGTAACATGAAACCCAAATGTGCTGCTAAAAGAGTGCAGCGGCACTGCTCCGTAATGTGCCCATCATCAAGCACATTAATATTTCTGGATTAAAAGAGATAAATGCTCATAAGAAACAAAGATTTAAAACTGGATCACATCAACTTCATCATGCTTTTGCAGCCAAATGAATTGATCTCAAATTATGAAAAAGCCCTTCAGATTTGAGAGCTTTTTGGATTTAGGGATTGTAGGTAAGATAGGGTTGACCTGAGGGCACACCTGATCATATAAGAACTTTACATTGATTATTGCATAAGTTGAAAACTGTTGGCCTGTTGTGTGCAGACATGATTTTCTTTGGACTTTAAGAAGTGCAACCATGCTAATAAATCAATAACATAATAGTAGCTGAAGTTCAAAAATCAGAAGATTTCATGTTTTTAAAAGTCGTCCTTTGAAAACGCCAAGCATTTATTAACCTTTATTAACCACTTATTAACCAATTCTTCACCAATTAACCAATCAAATCAATTCCTAGGCAATTTAATTTTTTAGTAATTGGTTTTGTTATCAAAATAATAAAGTTAATAATAGCTATCATGTAGGGTTTTTTTTTAAGATCAAATGAGAAAAGGCACCACTAAAATTTTAACAGAGCCTGATTATTCAAAAATATGGTTAGTCTTGCTTTATTTTTATTGTGTCATTAAAGTGAGTCCTTTAAGTCGGTTACTCATCTTGTAGTAGTATGTCATGAAATTTATATATAGTATAATATTTTTATGACCCCTCAAAGTAAACCGTAGGAATGACGGAGCTTGTGAAAAAAAATGGTTTGGTAAATGATGTAATTATGATGAAAAAGCAAAATTTAGAAGTTAAGAAGGTTTTAAACTATTGAATATAAATATTTTTAATTTTAAATAAGAAATTAGGCTTGCTTTCATGACCACATTTATTCATTTAATTGATTATTGTGATACTTTTTTTTTTTTTTTTTTGCAGTTTTTGGCCTAACCTCTGGCATATGGGGCAGGCGCCTTACTCCTTTGAGCCATAGGCGCTGCATATTATGATACTTTTATTTGGAGATAATTATAGGTTCACATTCAATTTAGTAAACACAGGGAGATGTATGTCCTTTTACCATTCTTCCTCCTGTAGCAATGTGTTTTAAAGCACATTACTACTCAACTTGGATCCTGATACTGATACAATCTACGTGCAGAGCAACCTATCATGTTGATTTTTCATGTTGCCAAAACCATTTCTCTCTTTTCTCACCTGCTCTTGAATCACTAGCAATCACGATACTGTTCTTCATTTGTGTAAGTTAGTAATTTCCAAAATGTTACACAAATGGAATCATACAGTACTTCACTTTTGGGAATGGCATTTTTTTTTTTCACCAAAAGTAACCTGGGTCCTTGTACATTATCAGTAGTTCGCTCCTGTGTCCTGCTCAGTGTTACTCCTTAGTATGGATGTACTACAGTGTATCTAACCACTCCCCCGTTGAGTGTTACTCCTCGGTACGGATGCACTACACTGTATCTAACCACTCCCCCGTTGAGTGTTACTCCTCGGTACGGATGTGCTACAGTGTATCTAACCACTCCCCCGTTGAGTGTTACTCCTCGGTACGGATGCGCTACACTGTATCTAACCACTCCCCCGGTTGAGTGTTACTCCTCGGCACGGATGCACTACAGTGTATCTAACCACTCCCCCGTTGAGTGTTACTCCTCGGCACGGATGTACTACAGTGCATCTAACCACTCCCCCGGTTGAGTGTTACTCCTCGGTACGGATGCGCTACACTGTATTTAACCACTCCCCCGTTGAGTGTTACTCCTCGGCACGGATGTACTACAGTGTATCTAACCACTCCCCCGGTTGAGTGTTACTCCTCGGTACGGATGCACTACACTGTATCTAACCACTCCCCCGTTGAGTGTTACTCCTCGGTACGGATGCACTACACTGTATCTAACCACTCACCCGTTGAGTGTTACTCCTCGGTATGGATGTGCTACAGTGTATCTAACCACTCCCCCCCGTTGAGTGTTACTCCTCGGCACGGATGTACTACAGTGTATCTAACCACTCCCCCTTTGTGTTACTCCTCAGTACGGATGTGCTACACTGTACCTAACCACGCCCCCCGTTGAGTGTTACTCCTCGGCACGGATGTACTACAGTGTATCTAACCACTCCCCCTTTGTGTTACTCCTCGGTACGGATGTACTACAGTGTATCTAACCACGCCCCCGTTGAATGTTACTCCTCGGTACGGATGTGCTACACTGTATCTAACCACTCCCCCTTTGTGTTACTCCTCGGTACGGATGCACTACACTGTATCTAACCACTCCCCCGTTGAGTGTTACTCCTCGGTACGGATGTACTACAGTGTATCTAACCACTCCCCCATTGAGTGTTACTCCTCGGTGCGGATGTACTACAGTGTATCTAACCACTCCCCCTTTGTGTTACTCCTCGGCACGGATGTACTACAGTGTATCTAACCACGCCCCCATTGTGTTACTCCTCGGTATGGATGTACTACAGTGTAGCTAACCAGTCCCCTGTTGTGTCACTCCTTGGTATGGATGTTCTACAGTGTATCTAACCACTCTAGCATTGTGTTACTCCTCGGTGCAGATGTACCACTGTGTATTTGACCACTCCCTCATTGTGTTACTCCTCGGTAAGGATGTACTACAGTGTATCTAACCACTCCCCCGTTGTGTTACTCCTCGGTAAGGATGTGCTACAGTGTATCTAACTACTCCCCTATTGAAACACACAGTGTTGTTTCTGGATTTCAGCTGTTATGAATAAAGTTTGTAACATCTGTCAACAGGTTTTTGTGTGAACATAAGTCTTCGTTTCTCTGGGAAAAATACTCAGGATGTATCTGGATTATGTTGTAGTTGCATGATTATTTTTTGAAGATACTGCCAAACTGTTTCCAGCATGGCTGCATCACTTTAGTTCTCACCAGGAATGTATGACGGATCTAGTTTTTTCATATCCTTGCAGAATGTAATATTGTTACCATTTTTTACTTTAGCCATTTTGGTAATTGGGTAGTAGTATCATCTTGTTGTTTTAGTTTGTGTTTCCCTAGTGGCTTATAGGAGTGGACATCTTAGTCTGTGCATATTTGCTGTCAGTTCATTCCATGATCATCATTATCATCCCCACCATCATCAGTTCATCATTTAACAATATTTTTTTTGCATTGTCATTTCACAATATTTTATAAGCGAAACATCTCTTCATGTCTTTTATTCATTTTTTAAAAATTGGATTGTGTGGTTTTTGCTGTTGCTTTTTGGGAATTCTTTATATATTCTAGATACTAGTCCTTTGGTGGATTATGTAGCTTAATTTTGGTATTTTTAATTTTGGTATCAACAGGTTCACTGCTGAAACATTAAAAACACAACTGTTTTTGATGTTTTATATCATATGCTCTTGCTGAGTTTGCTTGTTAGTTCTCGGGGGTTTTGTTTATATGTCTCTTGTGATTTTCTATACACACCATCATGTCATCTGCAAATAGAGACAGGTTTTATTTCTTCCTTTCTGATATATATTTTTTAATTTGTATTATCCCCATTCTTGCCTTATGATTAGAATTTGTTGAATATATGGAAAAGAGTTGTGAAAATGTACTTCTTTTTTTTTAAGTTTTTATTTATTTATTTTTTTTGTGGGTGTAGTTTTCTACATGTGTGATCATGTCGTTTGCATACAGAGATAATTGTATTGTGATCATACATTTTCTTTCTTCCTATATCTTCCTTTCTTTCCTTCTTCTGTCTCATAGCTCACAGCAACCTCCAACTCCTGGACTTAGGCGATTCTCTTGCATCGGTCTCCGAGTAGCTGGGACTACAGGCACTGGCCACGACACCCGGCTATCTGCTGAGGCAGGGCCTGAACCTGCCACCTTTGGCATATGGGTCTGGAGCCCTACTTGATGAGCCACAGGCATCGCCAGAGAATGTACTTCTTATATTGTTTCTCCACTAAGAGGAAGCACATAGTTTTTTACAATTAAAAATAATGATAGTGCAGTTTTTTGTAGATACTCTTTGTAGAAAATTTTCATAGATACTCAAATTAAGAAAATCTCTTCTGGTACCTTTTGAGAGATTCTATTATGCCTGAATTTAATTTTGTCCAATTTTTTTTCAAAAAATGATGCAATCATGTGATTTTCTTATTTATCCTGTTAATATGTGGATTGTATTGGTAGATTTTAAAACAGTCCCGCATGCCTGGAATTAACCCCATTTGATTATGATGAATATTTTGAAGTGTATTTTTAAATTTTATTTTGTTAAGGATTTTTTAAGTTATATTCATAAAGAATATTGGTCTGTGGTGTTTGGTTTAGTTTGGTACTTTCTTTTTCTAGTTTCTGTATCAAGGTAGTGTTAGACTTTATAAAATGAACCAGGAAATGTTCCATCTTCTTCTATTTTAGGGATAAGATTGTGTAGAAGTGTTGTTATTTCTTCTTTAAATGTTATACTTCTTCAGTGAACCCATCTAGACCTGGAAATTTCTACATTGAGAGTTTTAACAAATGTAAGGAAGTGGTTCATTTTACTTTAGTGGTCAAATGTTGTGTAGAGCTGTTTGTATTATCCCCATGTTATTCTTTTGATGTGTGCAAGGTTTGTAATTATGGTGCCTATTTCTGTCCCGAGATTGGCAATTTATGTCTTCTCTCTCTTTTTTCCTCTGCCACTCTTGCTAGAACTTAGTGAATATTATTGATCTTTTCATTGGAGCAGTTCTTTATTACACTGATATTTTTTTCAATTGTTTTCCTGTTTTCAGTTGAGTGATGTCCTTAAATTTATTGTTTCTTTCCTTTGGTTTGGTATTATACTTTTTGTTTTCTAGGTTCTTCATGTGGGAACTTGGATCATTGATTTAGGACTTACCCTGCACTTTTTGGCATTTCTGGATTTCTAGCTTCTTCAGCTACAGACCATGCTATTCTTTCGGATGTGGGTGAAAGTCCTCATCCCTGCCACAACCTGGGAAGAGATGTTAATTATTTTTACACAGCTCTGTAGGGGTGGAGGTCTTGGCTTCCCTACTGACCATTCCTGGAATGGGCGGGGGCGTGGACAGGTTACCATTTCTTATGTGGTGTGACTCAGAAAGCATTAATATTTCCCTTGGCTTGAACAAACTTTAGACAGATTTACCTGCCTCTATGCTCCTGACTTCCCTTTCCATAGTAAACTTGTTAATGCCTTTCTTTCTCTTCAACATGTAAATCTTTTAAAAAGCAATTTGCCAGTTTTACAGTAGAGGACTGTCTTTCTCAGTGACTTGGGAACCATCTCTCTGAAAGGTAAACTTGGAAGGAGGTTCAGTGTGTGTTGGAAAGTAGGGGACCTGGCAAATTAGCAAGTATAGATGACTTCTGGGAGAAGAACATTTGCAGAATAATTCAATGTGCTACACACATCCCTGCATCAACTTTCCTTCAACATTCTCTAGTACTTTTCCACTAGCTTACCCCAGCACTTAACAGCCCCTCTTGCCTTTTGATTAAAGTTGAGTGGAGTTGAGTTTAGTTTCTCTCTTCTAATACAATGGTCTAGAATAACTAACTGTTTGACTTTGTTCAGTGCAATGTTTACTTTGACAAGCGTGTGGCTGGAATGGAACTTTATCTAAAAGTTTCTGTCTTGCTTGGATGTCCCTCTCTGGTCCACTGGTGGGAGAGGGTAAGATTTTGTTCAAGTTTTTTGTTTCTGCACCTTTTGGCATTTCTGCATTTCTAACTTATTTAGCTCCAAACCTGGAGCATATGAGCCAAAAATTAGGGAACTTGGTACTGGGCTGTTTCTCAAGTCTCATAGTCTGAAGTCAGTCTGGCTACTTCTCTTCCTCTTGCAAAGTTTCATTTGTTTGTTTGTTCTAGACATACTGTGCAGGGTTTTTAGATGTTAGCTTACTTATTCCAGGCTGCTATATCAGAGTATTATAGACTGATAAAGAGACTGATTTTTCACAGATGAGGTATCTGGGGAGGGTTTGCGTCCTTGTTTTCTGATGGTTCTTCTTGTTGTATCATCACATGGCAGAGAGCAAGAAAGAACCAAGGTGTCTCATGTCTTTTCTTACAAGGCTACTGATCCCATCATGGGGCTCCATCCTCAAGACATTACCTAACTCTTATTATCTCCTGAAGGGTCTGTCTCCTGATAGCATGCAGGGTTTCAACATATCCGTTTTGAGGGACACAGTTATTTGGTCTATAGCAGTTGTACATAGTACTTGGAGAAAGTGGGAGGGGGGAGCGGGGAATATACTTCTGCCAAAAGGGAAATTTCTAACTCTTAATTTTTTAACATCACATTTTTCCTTCAAATGACTACTTGACCTTTTCAAACTCTTAAAAATTGTCATTTTGAGAGAGACTTTGTTCACATGAGTGATAACGAATTACATTTTTTTATGATAATTCAAAAATTTATAGCATCGACATTATATTTAAGTAATCTAACTGCTTTTTGTTATCTATCATAGTTAAATGTAATGTTGAAACAAGTTATCATCATAGGAATGAGCTTAGAATTTAATAGACCTCTTCCATGTTGAATATTTCAAAATAATTATGAGGCTGTAATTTGTAGAGTATGTCTCTGTTATTAAAACAGTCATCTGAGAGTTAGCTTGTATATTTAAAAAAAGGAACAACAAAGAAAACACACTGACTTCAAATGCACAAAAATAGCAGAACTAACAAATACATAGTTAGATACAAAAATAAGACCTGATGTTAAATAGATCAGTCTGGTAACTCTAGTTAAAATTAACCTATTGCACTTTTCAAAATAGCTAGAAGAGAATAACTCAAACGTTTCTAGCAAAAAGAAAAGATAAATATTTAAAGTGATGGGCATCCCAGTTACCCTTATTTGATTATATGGACCTGTTAAATAATCACATGTTTCCTGGAAATATCTACGTGTACTGTGTATGAATAATAATTAAAAAAAAAAAAGCAGAAATATAGGAAGTCAGTTTATGCCTTGCTTCCTGAGATAGTTCTAACAAAAATCTCTTCCTCACCTTTCTACCTTTTCCTCATCAACAGACCACACCTTGAGCTACTCACCATGTTCTTCAGGTACCTCAAATCAAATCTTCTACAGTAGTTCTGTGTACACAGTTTCCAGATGCTCAGTAACAGCATTAGCCGTTGACTATTGGCCTGGTTGCTTGCGTGGTGGAGGAACTCCTTGGCTACCTGCTGCTTGCCAAGTGATGTGTACTGAATCTGCCAAATGGTCTGGAGGACAGAGAACAGGCAGATACAACTCAGCTAGGCCGGCCTCCCAAGAGCCCCTGAAAGGCCTACACAGTGGGGGCGGGACACAATTATAAGAGGGACTTTATCTAACAAATGCAATCAGTGTAACCTAATTCTTTGTACCCTCAATGAATCCCAAACAATACAAAAAAATTTTAAAAAGAAAAGCCTACACACTCAGAGGAAAGTGACCCACTAGGAAGAGTCACAACCTCTTGTCATTCTTGCCTTAGTGAAGACTGAGGTTGATCAATATCTCATGGCACACCTGTAATCCATTTGCTGCACATTAATTGGGAAGTTCTGCTTTAATGCAGGAATTATGGTTTTTCTACCTTACTCTTCTCCCTAGCTCCTAGTATAATGCCAGGAGTCTTATAGTACTTAGTGAATAAATTTACAAAACAATAGATGTAGTCACCTCCACATTTTCTATGCCCTGTATAGAAAGGTAGTTTTAACTTTTATTATATATAAAATTCTCCCAATAAAAAGAAGTTGTTATGACAGGAATGGATTTTTTTTAAGTTAAGTAACCATCTTCCTATTTGTCAAATTTTAGAACATCCATATCTAGGGAAGAATGTGAACAATATCACACCTAAATTGCCAGAGTAATATATTTCAGCTTTAGTAACATAGCACAGATTTCATCTCAATACCTAAAGTGAGAAGTACTTTGAAAATTTTCTGCTGTGCACAGAAAACTCTGCAGTTGGAAACATCAAACACTAGGCTGACAGCTAACATCACAGATGTTTCAAAACAAACAAAAGGCAAATGCAATTTGATTATTTGTTTATTTCTGTAAGTTCTAAGAAGGATGCACTGACACTTCATTCGGCTAACTAAGAAAATAAAAAGACACTACATATACACCATTTGCCATCTCAAATGGGCAAGTTTCCTACTGTACATGTTTTCTTTTCTGACTGCTCTACATTTTCTTGCAATATATCCCCAATCTCTTCTAAAACTGGTATTTCTTAAAAACCTCAGCTTCAAAATGTCAGACATAATGAAAAATGAAAATCCCCAAAGAGAAAGTTATTCACAGCCACTCCCCCGGGGTTCCCTCCTGTTTCTGGGTCACCATGCTGACTCTCCATGTGTTAGAAATAACATCCATAGTGTACTTAGCAGGTAACCCCTTGTGGGCAGGGTCAAAGTGGTCTCTAAATAAACAAAGCCAACCCTTTCCTTGAAGACAATGTGCCATCTGTTCAGAAATACTCCGCAATGTCCTCCAAAGCAGTTCCAAAAGTTCTCTTTCAAAAGCATAAGAAAGGAGAGCTCCTTTGGAAAAATTGTAAAAGAGTACTTCATTTTCATCTTTTGGGGTTACAGCAGATGAAGGATATAGGAACAGAGGCCTGCCCAGAAGCAAATGGAGCGTGGCTGAACCACCCTCTGTCAGAGGGAATAAGCACAGTGGTTGTGATTGAAGTGAGGACCCAGACACACCTGTCAATACAGGAGAGGGACAAACGGCACAGAGTCACAGAAGGTTGAAACCAGAAATGAACTTCAGAGATTATAAAATTTACTCCTGTTTTATTTACTTTTCTTTTTTTAGAATTTTTTTTTATTAAATCATAGCTGTGTACCTTAGTGCAATCGTGGGGTACAATGTGCTGGCTTCATATACAATCTGAAATATTTTCATCAAACTGATTAACATAGCCTTCATGGCATTTTCTTAGTTATTGTGTGAAAACATTTGTATTCTGCATTTAGTAAGTTTCATCTGTACCCTTCTAAGATGCGCCGTAGGTGTGATCCCACCAATTACGCACCCTCCACCCATCCTCTCCCCTCCCCTGTTTTATTTGCTTTTTAAAAATTTATTTAGAAATAGAGTTTCACTCTGTTCCCCAGATTGGAGTGCAGGGGCATGATCATAGTTCACTGCAATCTTGATTGTCTGGATCAGGCAATCCTCCCACCTCAACCTCCTAAGTAGCTGGGACTATGGCATGTGCCATCACACCTGGCTGATTTGTAAATTTTTTTTTTTTTTTGTAGAGATGGGGGTCTTCCTGTATTGTCCAGGCTAGTCTCAAATTCCTGGCCTTAGCCTCTCAACTGCTAAGATTATTAGTGTGAGCCTCCATGCCTGACTACCCCTATCTTTTAAAGGTGGGCATTTGAACTAGAGAAGTAACCTGTACACATTTGAGCTCAGTGGTGGGAAACCTACAGCATTAAGGCTTCATGGGGACTCCAAGTTCCTTAAATGTGCCCTTTTAACAGAATGCAAATTTTTAGACTAAATCCTTTTACTTTTTTTTTTTTTTGCATTTTTTGGCTGGGTTGGGTTTGACCCCGCCACTTCCAGCATACGGGGCTGGTGCCCTACTCCTTTGAGCCACTTTTACTTTTTTAAAATACACTTTTGTCCTTTTTTACATTTTTATTTCATTTTTAAAATTAATGTATTTAAAATACTATGGCAGCACCTGTGGCTTAAAGGAGTAGGGCACCAGCCCCATATGCTGTAGATGGCGGTTCAAACCCAGCTCTAGCCAAAAACTGCAACAACAACAACAAAAATAAAATAAAATAAAATATAATAAAATACCAAAGAATAAAATAAGTTTCAACAAATTACTCCTCCTAGATTGACCATTACAATTAGAACATCAGTTAGCCATAAGGACTAAATTGCTATTTTCATGATTTAGTTCTAACTTACCCTGCCTGACTGGTGCTGCTACCACCAAAGTCTGGTTTGTGAGAGTTTATGGTTGTTTGAGTACACTCGTCTGTTACCAGCTTTCAACAATAGTGCACCGTGTTTTTGTTTAGAGTGGAATTTGTGTACAGTTGCACAGTTCAACAGTATTTTCAAATTCTGTCTGCTTCATAGCCCATCATGTCAAGGAAGACCAAGAGAATGCTGAATGAAGAACACAAATTTTTTTTAATAAGGATTGGGAATTGGGATATTATCTTGTTTCTGCTAAAGAAAAGATGATTTACTTCCTCTGCATTACTGTGATATCAACATTAAAGAAATTCAGTGCTTATCAGCATTATAACCTTCATAAACTCCACAAATATTTTAAGTTCGAGAAAGAGACAGAAAGGTTGCATTGCAGAAATTAAAAGATGAGATGCGAAAGTAAAGAGTTCTTTCAAGCAGCATGAAGACCTGGAAATAATGCTGCTGAAGCAAATTATAAAGAAGCTTAGGGTGGCACCTGTGGCTCAGTGGGTAGGCCAGCCCCATATACCAAGGGTCACGGGTCCCAACCCAGCCCTGGCCCAACTGCAACAAAAGATAGCTGGCATTGTGGTGGGTGCCTGTAGTACCAGTTACTTGTAGGCAAGAGGCTGAGGCAAGAGCTGGAAAGTGCTGTGAGCTGTGATGCTACACTCTACTGAGGGCAACAAAATGAGATTCTGTCTCAAAAAAAAAAAAAAAAGAAGAAGAATCTTATATGCCCAGGAAAAAGGAGAAGCCATTCAATAAGGTAGAAATTGTGAAAGAATGAATCATCAAAGTTGTAGGATACTTAGACTCCAGTAACATTTCAAAGTACAAACAACCGTTCCTTTCAAGAAGAGCTATAACTGACTGGCAGCAGGAATTAGTCTTCAACTCAATAGAACTACACTCAGTACTTCTAAAAATATATATATTATTTAATTGCTTTGGATGAATAAACTGATACTGCTGACTCAGCACAGGTTTTCAAATTCATTCAGATCATAACAGAAGATTTTTTTTTCCCATGAAGAGTTACTCACGTTGGGTGCGCTCATGAACAGAACATAGGGAATTAATATCTTCAACAACTTTCAAGATAAATGTCATGAAGTTTGTCTAAATTGGGTAAATTTAATGAGTATGTGCAGACAGTGCACTTTCCATGACAGGAAAACATGAAGAGTTCGTTACACAGATAAAAGAAAGAGGGCACAACAGATTTAGATGCTCTCATTTCTTTTTATTATATCTTGCATCAGCAAAATCTCTGTGCTAAAGTTGCCATTTTAAGTGTCATTTTGCAACAAGTTATAAGTATTGTTAACTATATTTGTGCAAAAGCAACATTGCATCTTTAGTTTCCTTGCACAAAAGTTCAAGGATTCAGTGCGGATTTGCTGTCTCATTCTAAAGTGTGCTGGCTATTGTAAGAGACAGGTGTTAGCCTAAATTATATTTCTATGCAAACAGATAGTTAAATTGAATTACCGAAAGATTTCTAGAGTAATGCAGCATTTCTGCGTGATACATATATTGTGTCAAGTCAAATTTTACCTTTCCTTGCAAGGTAAAACTAAATCTATGTAGGCACAAGTGTTTGAGGTTCAAAAAAGTACAAGCATTTTTTTTTTCAAAACACTTCTTCTTCAGAATGAAATTTCAGGTTAACATCTTCCCCATTTATCAAAGGTCATTGAGGAGCAGGATGATATATGGGAATCATTTGAAGAATACACAGCTATTATAGACCTGTTAATTGGAAAATACAACAAAAGGTTCACTTACTTTGAGAATCGTGACATCACACTCAAATTAGCATTTCAGCCTCACCTGGCTGATATAACCAAGGCATCTAAAGAACTACAGAGGGAATTGGTTGAGCTCTCAGGAGATGACATTTTAAAACCAGTGTTCAATGCTAAGAAAAATTCAGTGGACATATAAAAAATGTAGTTTAATACCCCATGCCTTTGGCATTATGCCCCCAAAATTCTTTCTTGCTTTTCAACCACTTATTGCTGTGACTCTACATTTCCCTACCTAACCCAAATCAAGATGCTTGTACCCATCACAAATTGCTGATACCCATCTATAGGATCAATTGAAACTGTAGACCTCAATGCTGCAACCAAATATTCATATGCCTTCCAACAAAAACAGACAAAATAAACTTATTAAAAGGTTAATTCACTTTAAAATTAACAAGTAGTTTTCATTTTTTAAAAATTATTGAGTACATAGTAGTTACATGTTTACAAAATAATATACATTTTAAGTATAATTGAAGTTACATGAATATGGTCTCATTTGATTACATCAATTAATGGGGTCTTCCAATGTGAAAAAGTTCCTTACCCTTTTTATCCCATAGATGCTTCCATGCAGGTGGTATCAACTGTAATATCAATGATGATCTTAGCTCTAGTTTATTAGTTTATTTGGCGTGTGCTGTTTGTGCCAAGCCCTGTGAAGAAGTACTTAAAACATTAGATTCTGGAATTCAAGAATTTGAGTTTCAACCATGCCACTTATTAGCTATATGACCATGACAAGCTTGTATTATTGCTATGTCTCAGATGCCATTTCTTTATTTTCAAACTGTTTTAAATAACAGTAGCTTTCTCAATGATTGTGAGTACAATGAAGTAGAGAATGTAGGTAAGAAGCTTAACACAGAGCCAGGCATATTGTACAGGGTACACAAATGTTAGTTACTATCATCTCTGTCAACCATACTGAATATTCTTTTTACTTGCTACATATGCCACAAAATGAAAATGAAGATAATTATGTACCTAACTTATTAAAATCTTCAATATTAAGTAAGGCAGCATTTCTGCAGAGTTATAGATACATATACTAATATTAAACATTGACTCCAATTAATATAATGCTTTCAATATTGAATACAGTGAATGTTAACATAGGATACATTCTATGATTTCTACATTCATTGAAACTTTTTCTAGCTTTAGTGAGTGTTGCAGTTTCTACTGTAATATCCTTTGACTTGATATTTGTAACAGACCCTATAGTATCTGTGTTTCTTCTAATTCTCAAAATCATACTGTGCAGTGATTTTATAAAGGGAACTCACACAGAGAAGAAACACCAGGCAATCAAGTTAAATCGAAACTCGTACCGCTTCCAATAAGTTGCCTAAATGGCCAAATGCCCTTCACAGCTTTTGAGAGGGCCATTATGTCTGCCAGCTTTGTTCCAAACTGTTTCATTTGGAAACATCCATGGCATATCAGTGAGCTGTTGGCATGCCTGAGTATGATTCTGACTGACTAAGGCCTAGGTCCTTTCTCGGGTTTGTCTCAGCTGCCAGCTTGGTTTGCAATATCCTG
Source organism: Arctocebus calabarensis (assembly GCA_963573935.1). NCBI lineage: Eukaryota > Metazoa > Chordata > Mammalia > Primates > Lorisidae > Arctocebus > Arctocebus calabarensis. Next base: position 66,053 of record CAUYON010170325.1, read on the forward strand.
GAGGAAAATGATCACCACTTCCTGAATGAATTATGTGGTGAAATCCAGAAAGTGCAATGCTGATTAATGTGTTTTGCTTCGATCTGACCTATGGGAACAGCAGGTGGGTATGCCAGAACCATGAGGGCACTGAGATTTTTACCCTCCATGTAAACTAACAAGTTAGTTTGCTGCAGTGTCAGATGTAGTAGCAGAAGACACAAACTTCTGGGTGTGAGGCAAAGGACTTGATTATTTGCAACACAGTGGGCAGCATGCCCTTCACGTTCACAGCGGTTTTCTTGTCCTCCAATGCCAGGGGTCAAGGCAGAGGTGGGCCAGGGTGAAGGCTACAGATGCAGCTGAGGTGCCTGAGCTTCCGAAAACACCCATCCTATAAGGGGGAGGGTGGTGGTGGTGCGCCAGTGAACCTGCCCAAAGTTTGCCCCAGAGGCCTCCCGTTCAGGAACCAAATCCACCCTCTACCTTAGAGGCTGTTTTATAAACAATTAACTATGAAAAGATGGTCCAGAATAAAAGTTCTCAGGGCCTCAGCTTAGACAACAGGAGAAACAGAGAAACACAATGAGAACTGTTTGTCAACAGGGACTAATATAGTGTGGTTTTCTGATAGCGTCTCATTTGTGCCCCTGGGGGCAGGATGAGATGGGGACGCCAGAGAGATGGCTTCCATTAGTGTTTTACAGAATGGGCTTCTGTGTAAGCTTTCATTTAAAGAAGATCTCTATGGTTAAAAGCAAATCCATCCAGCAACTAGAATTCAAGAGAAAACAAAGCAACCACATAATATGACATCACTGTGGAAAAAGGCAATGGGCTATGTGTTAAAATGACATTGCGAGAGACTCTTGTGCTAACTCATGTGTGATGATAGGCACGCTCAGATTCATGTGTAAAATGATGATGTCAGTAATGTCTGTCATACAAGGTAATTGGTGATGATGGGGGAGTCTGCATAAAATAGTGTGTTGGATTCTCACACACGGTCCTCAAAAATAGTGCCTCCCTTTTGCAGCAGACACTGTTGATGCACTGTTCCAATATTGGGGCCCCCGTTTTATCTGTGTGATGTATCCATCCACCCACTCTTGTAGGTGCTGCTGCAAAAGGCTCATCCTCCATAACTTTCGCAGAAAGCTGCTCTTGGGTGACTGGGAGGCCTTTCCTGGAGATATCCTTCCTCGCCTCCTTAACCAGTCCCTGACCTGGCAGAGATTCAAAAGTCCAGCTCTCTTGCTTCAAGGTGGGGAAAAATATTTAACATAATTTATACTCCAGAGATTCTAGGTTACCCTGAAGTTATACTTCACCTCAAACCACATCTTTTTTTTTTTTACTCTCCCCCTTTCCCATCTTTCATTCTTTTCTTCCTTACATGTCTCTCCTTGAAAGCACTGCTTTAATAAGTCATTAATTTATTAATGAACAGTGAACATGAATCTCCTATGTCATGTTCTGTTTCCAGAGAACTTGCCCTAAGACACTGTTCAAACACTGTTTACCTGTTGGTACAAATGGAATGGTGTTTACTAGAGAAGTTAATATTCTGATTTCCTCTATTTCAGTGGTCCCCAACCTTTTTTGGCACTAGAGGTCAGTTTCATGGAAGACAATTTTTCCATGAACTAGGTGGTGGTGATTTTGGAATGATTGAAGCACATGACATCACCACCTCAGATCATCAGGCATCATTAGATTCTCAAAAGGAGTGTACAACATAGATCCTTCGTATGCACAGTTTACGGTGGAGTTCATGCTCCTATGAGAATCTAATGCCACCGTTTATCTGACAGAAGGCAAAGCTTAGGCAGTGATGCAAACAATGGAGTAACTGTAAATACAGAGGGAGCTTTGCTGCTCACCCTGCTGCTGTCCTCCTGCTGGGCAGCCTGGTTGCTAACAGGCTGCAACTCCTACCAGTCTGAAGCTGGTGGGGCTAGGGGACCATAGCTCTAGTTTTTATCTCCAGTCTCTCTCTCTTTTTTTTTTTCAGAGACAGAGTCTCACTTTTTCACCCTTGGTAGAGTGTCGTGGCGTCACACAGCTCACAGCAATCTCCAACTCCTGGGCCTAGGCGATCCTCTTGCCTCAGCCTCCCAAGTAGCTGGGACTACAGGCACCCACCACGCCTGGGTAATTTTTTGTTTTGCAGTTTGGCTGGGGCTGGGCTTGAACCCGCCACCCTCAGTATATGAGGCCGGAGCCCTACTCACTGAGCCACAGGCACCGCCCTCTCCAGTCACTTTTTATAATTCCAAAAATGTGGGCTATGAAAGGCATATCTCTACTTCTATACTCACTTAAAGCAAGAAATACTTCCCCAACATAAATGTATTAAAAGAGATCAGAATATTTTAGCAGAGAAATCAGGGGGCATACTGTTTTCTTTATCTTATTGACCCAGATCTGTAATTAGCACTTTAATCTGTAAGCAGTGTATTATTTTACATTACGCACACGCACATCAGTTCTGCTACAATGCCTTTTTTGAAAACGTAAATTTATTTTAACGTCATTGATATATTAGGGAATAATTTGAATACGACATAAATTTTGTGTTTACTTATGTTACAAGTCATCCTTGAGAAACACTAAGTAAATTGAGAAGGCTGCACTAAGCTGATCTGAGCCACGTGGGGACACAGAAAATGCACGTGTGCACATATGTATGCCTCCTTGGTCAGTCCATTTTGAGTTACTATGACAGAATGCTGGACAAGGGGCAACTTATAATGAACAGAGATTTCTTTCTTATAGTTCTAGAGGCTGGAAAGTCCAAAATCAGGGACCTGCGTCTGAGTAGGGCCTTCTTGCTGTGTCATCTTATGGCAGAACGTAGAAGGGTAGGAGAACACAGACAGAGCCAGAGAGAAAGAGGGGGCCAGACTTGCTTTTATAAGAAAACCGTTCCTGCCATAACTAACTCACTCTCTAGATCAGGACATTGATCCATTTGTGATGGCCCTGCCTCTTGTTGGGGCCCCACCTTCCAACACTGTTGTGTTGGGGATTAAGTTTCCAACACCATAATCTTTGGTGTCCACATTCAAACCATGGCACTCCTCAGTTAACCAGCTACCTTGATTTGCTGCACATATTATATAACGTTATTTTGCTCTTTTTTGGTATCTGTGAAGTTTTCTATATCAAAACACAAAACAAAACAACAAAAACCACTCACTCGACACTCCAAACACGTTTAAATGTCCTGGGTCAACATCACCAACAGTGCAAACAGAAGAAAAGCTTTACATATTGAAGAAAAAGAGAACAATTGATCCATCCTGAGCAACAGGCTGAAAGGAATCCACATTGTGGACCATCAGAGACAACGATGCGGAAATGAAAGTCTGTGACTTCAGGTGCTGTGAAGTCCGTAAGAGCATGGCCTAAAGAGATAAAAGAAGTGAAAAAGATTGTTAAGCATATGTATTGAAGACCAAAGAGAGAAAAAATAATCAGGAACAATGTTCCTCACAATCAAAAAGACAGTTCTATCTATATATCAAGACCTTAAATAAAAGCATCTAATTCTGCAGAAGTGTCTCTTTTTAGGAGCTGGTTTGGAGGTTTCAAACGCTGGCATAATACCCAAAGCCTTCAGCTCTTAGGTGCAGATGAAAAAGTCACAAACGAAATTTCTAGCGTTGCTACCAGAAGTTAATTGAAAAAGGTATTTATTGGATTGAACTTTCAATTTTGACAAAATGGGTAGCTATTAAAAACACATTTCCCAAAGCGTGTGTACCTCAAAGGCAGAAAAGCACGCCCCAGGATTTCAGTCTGCAAAAGATTTCAAATTTTGATAACCTCCTTCCACCGTAATCCAGTAAGCCACAAACTGAAATCTGTTTTTTCTTTTCTTTTTTAAATGTTTCTGTACTATTCATTCATTTTTTTAATTGACAAATAAAAAACATATATATTAATTGTGTATGATATTTTGTTTTGAAATATGCATCTATTGTCTTTACCAGGAGTTGAGGGCTGCAGTTTGGAGAGGTGGTGAAAGGGTACAAAATTTCAGTTACGTAAGTTCCAAAGATCTGTTGCACCACATGGGGACTGTATTTAATAATGACGTATTCTGATCTCAAACCCTGCAAAGAGAGTAGAGTTTAAGTGTTCTCATCATAAATAATAATAATAAGCATGTGAATTATGATTTTTCTGATAGCCACTTCCACAAATGGTTTATGCCTTTTGTGACCATTTATCACATGTAAACCCACGCTGCCACTTTTACTAGGTTCTTAGCAGTTTTGTATGCCACTCGTGACATTTTTGAGCATTTTATCCTTAACTTCATTTTGTGGCTTTGCATAGCACAGTGATGTTTAGTAACATACGTGTCGTGTCCACAATAGTATTCGTGTGTGTGCATGCGTTTGTGTGGCTGCCATGCTGTTCCTTCTGCCCAGAGAACCTTTTCCTCCTGACTCTGCTACAAGACTCCTGCTCTTTTTTCCTATTTGCCTCTATTTCTCTAGAAAGCATTAATGTATTTGGCTTATTGTCCACAGAATAGACACACACATAAGGATTTGGAATGCATATGGTTTATTTAGGATATGATTCTGGGAAAAACTTGTAGGAGAGGGTACAAGACATAGCATAATAGAAAGGAAGCCCGTACAGGAGCAGGTCACTTCTGTGGCCCCCCCGAGGCACAAGCCTTCTGGGGCCTTGGAAGAGATTGTGTGAAACACATTTCATAGTTGTCTCAACTGGGGACAATGAAACTGGACTGTTTGTCCTCCTCCTCCCATTTGTCAATGTCTGAGGGCTGGTTCCAAGGATATTAATTTCCTGGCACTTCTTGTTTGCCCCATATGTGGGCTGAGAGAAAGCCCTCAGGTAGAAAGTCTCAGGTGTTTGCAGTAGAATGCTATTAGCGTAGAATGAAATGGTGAATGCACGTGGGATATGGTGTGTGTGTGTGTGTACAAACACAGATGTGTGTAAGTGTGTAGGGGGCAGGTAACAGCACCTGCTACTCCTCAATTGACTTCCCTGCCAAGCAAAAATACTGTTGAACTAACATAGTTTTTTTTCTGTCGCACTTACCACGTTGGTCATTTTTCATGCATTTATGGGAATTATTTGGTATCTACTCAGTGCTGTGCTAGAGTCAGCTCACTCTATGAACCCATTAACATCATGTCGATAGCTTGAAATAGGCTTGTGGTGGGAGTATATACAGCATAGAAATTGGCAAATACTATAAGATGTCCCCTTTCTCCCTAATCACTCAGGCCTTCTTGGAGAGTTAGTTGTTAACCATTTGCAAGTGCCACGAATGTGCTCCTTCTCCTCTAAGCCACATATTAGCATGGGTCCCTCCCATGACTGAACTGACTCACTGACTGGATGAGGCGATTGAGAATGGTTGCTTGGATTATGAAGAATGTCTGCCCCCAAACCGCATTATTAATCTTAGCAGAGTGGATATTGACTTCTTGTATGCAGTAATTAGAACACAGGAACTATTGCAACTGGAGGCCACCGTTATCATCAGTGGTCAGTAGGGAGAAGAGAGGGGAGGATGTTTGTCATCCTAATTACTAGGGGAAAGAATATTCATTTCATACATCTTAATGCTGAATATTATTTCACTCTAAGATCTCAGAGAAGAAGGGAGGGGGGATATGAATAGTAAGACAATGCTTTCACCTCTAAAGAATTCTTATTTCAAAAGTTTTATTATACAGACTTGGCAAAACTAAATAAAAGCATAGAGACTCAACTTCACAACAAATAAAGCTTCTTACAATTCTATTTATTTGTGATATCCTACCTTATTGTCAATAACCTTTGCTGTCTTTTAAAATTGTAAGGTTAAGATACATCACTGCAGATGAAACACCAGCAACAGTAACAACCACCACCAAGATAATTTGCTACCTTTATGTCAGTGAATGAGTGGAAAGAAATACTTTGAGAAAATAAAGTAACTTCAGAGGAAAAAGATCTGAAATGTATAGATTCAGGCTGAGCCACTGTAATTTGGTATATTTGCACACTTCCAGAAACAAACTTCATTGGGACAAACTGAGTCTCCAAACAGATTCTGATGCTTACATTTGGACTTCAGAGAAAAATGGAGCTTGCTGTAAAACAGGCAGGTTTCTACTTCCAGTGGGCAGCTAAAAAGCAACTAATTTTTACATGAAATCTACTGTTACTAGTGTGCATTCTTTTGTAATATTTGACAGAGACCTGTAGTAATCAGACTCAGATAAGAGAGTATAGTTTTTTACATTTTAGGGTGTGTGAGTGTGTTGATATGTGTATGCAAGGTTGAAACTATATGTAAAGCCTTTAAATCTTTTCTATGATTTTAAAGTAAAATCTTTCCTTTATGAAAATAAACAGCGACTTTATATATATCTTTGAAATTCCTGAGAAATAGCTCTACCTGGAACGTTATAAACATGGAGATGTGGATATCAGGCACTTGGTTATAACCACAAAAGTCTAACATCTGGGTAGTACAAAGTATTATCTCATTCATATAACCACTGGTGCTCTTTATACAGGGTGTCCATAAAGTTCTTGTGGAATTTAAAATAGACACTCTGTATATGCAATAAATTATTAAAGTTTCACCTGTATGGCTAGCATTAGGTTAAACAGAATAAGTCATTCTTATTTCTACCTGCAAATCAAGATCAGAATAAAAAACAATCCAGGCATATTTACTTTTAATTTATTTTTAATCAACTTCATTTTAATCAGAAAATTATATCTAGAAAAAACACATTGAATGATATCTATAAGAAATGACATGAACACTTAATGTTGTGTTGACATATTTTTAATGTAACATTTCAGCACGGATATTTGCAGCCTAGTGAGATATTTTTAAGTAGAGGATGAGATTTAAAGTGCAAAGAAATACCTAACTTGCATTATGTAAAAAAAATATTCAGAATTTATATTTCTATAACCTTTTCCCAACATTTTTAAACCTCATTTTCCTATACAAATAATACACAGCAACTACAAACACAAAGAATTTTGAAATGTTGACAATACAACACATTTTTCCAGGCATATTTCAAATGACTTTTAATCATTATTTTTTAGTTTATATAGCTTTCGCCAGTTTCATTTATTTATCCATGAATCCTTTCATTTAACACTGATTGGCTTCTAGTGTGTATCAGTTCATGCCAACTAAGTGTCATTCAAACTTCTCACGGGATTTACAAGAGATTTTTCAATATAGGTCAACCTCTATTTGCATCGAATTCATCATTTTCATGATGTGTATGAAATTTCATAATTTCATATTGGATATTACATCATACATTCAAATATACGTAATGAAAAAATCATTTTGCCACAAGGATACTTGCACTAGGATGTCTATTGCAGGGCAATTCACAATCACCAAGATGTGGAATTAAACCGAGTGCCTATCAAACTATAAATGGATTAATGAATTGTAGTGCACTTACACCATGGAATACTATTCAGCTATAGAAAAGATGGGGATTGATATCGTTTGTGTTTACCTGGATGGAGTTGAGGAACATTCTTCTAAGTAAAGTATCACAAGAAAGGAAAAGCAAATAGCCAATGTACTTAATACTAATATGAAACCAGTAGATGAATAGCTGCATGCCCACAAAGGAGAAAAACACCATTAGATTCAAGTGGAGGGGAGAAGAGAGTAGGAAGGAAGTTTGGTAAGTTGTCACGTAATGGGCACAATATAAGGGTGTATGGATGTTTCCTGGGTGAAGAGTTCAGCTACAACTTGGACTTGACCTAGCAAATGCAATGTAACCTAATTATTTGTACCCTCATCTTAATCTGAAATAAAAAAACGCATTGAGACAATGTATTATAGTGGCAAAGTCATACACAGTAGAAGTAGATCTTTTGGGTTTAAATCCCAGCTCTGTCTCTTTTACTATTTCTATAACATTTTCTTGCCTATAAAATGAAGAGGTTGATATTAACAATTAAAAGAAATGACTGTACTTATCGCATGTAGTGATCACCCTCATATAATTGTTAATAGTTAACGAATGTACTGTGCTTCCTGGGTGCCACACACCAGTTTGTGTTACTAACCAGAGAGGAAATCAAAACAAGTATCTAACGTTCTATAGGGAGACACACCCACCCATAAATAGCTGCCACACAAGAACATAAATAATACAACAGTCGAACGCGGTATATGGGGCAGGAGTCAGAGAAAAAAGAAAAATTTGAGCTGTGATCCAAAACATGACTCATGGTTTGCCAAGGAGAATAGAAGAAAATGTTACAAGAGGGGACATGTTCTAATTCAAGGAGGCGTCTGAATTGCGGCGGAGTTGTGTTTTTCACAGAAAATTAAAACACGTTCACAGGGCGTGTTTTGTGTGTAGGTGGTATCTTTATATTTAAAGATGATTGCTTTGGTGACAAAATAGGTTGTGATGCAATGGAAATAACAGTGACTTAAGGGGATCACACCAGATTCTTTGTGCATCAACTAACTAATTGTGAGACTCAGGAAAATTTGCCAAAGGGATAGGTGACCTCCAACAGTCCTTTTACCTCCCTAGTTTTGCCCTTTCTTTTTAAACACTTTTGAGTTAAGTTTGCAGTTCAATGCAAACACTTGACAACTTCTATGCAAAATGAGCTTTCAGATCTATAAATACAATCTAGCGTGGATGCTAGGGAGAAAGATAAAAATGGATTTTGATACTTGCTTTGTTAATGCACTAGGGTAAACATGACAGGCAATGTTGAAAGAAGGAAATATATTTAGTTTGACGATTTATTGATAAACTGATAACAATAATTTGTACTGGTGAAAGGGTAGTGTTTTTTCTCCCCAGAGTATAACCTTGTTATTTTAATTCTCATGGTTACTGAGTTGGATCATTAAATTAATAAGGTATTCCTTCTACTATGACCAGGAGTTCTCTTATTGGAAACATGCCATGGGGAAAATGTACAGGCAGTAAACTCTTTGAAGCAAGGTATTGCAGACTCTCTAGACTTACCTTCCCATACACTTAGCAAGCTTTGAGGAGGAATAGATTCTTATTCCTAAATGTCATAGAAAAGATCCTAGAATTGGGTCTTTTTGGCTCTGAGTGGCTGTTCCTGTGTCAAATGCTTTCTTGAGTAATCTGTGGCAAGAAGATGTGAGGCTCTGATTACGTTTTTTTTTTTTTTTTTAATCAGAACACTACCTCTAGGGCTGGGGATGAATCAGCTTCCATAAACCATATGCACTCAGATCAGAAAAGATTGGTTGCCAAGTCAGACTTGGGTGGGATGATCTGAAGAATTGGAAGGGGATGCTGGTTGGCAAAAAGCAACAAATGCTCCTACAGACAAGGTCATGCTGGACACAGGGCTCCACCAAAGGACTACATTCCATCTATGGGTCATAAAATAGCGATGGAAGCCATAAATAACTTGACATTTTCTTTTCACTCAGTTGTCTCATTTTAGAGCTCTCTTTCATGAGGATGTTGAAGAATTATTATGCCCATTAGTATCTGAAATGATGTAATGGCACTCTATCTGTCAAATTGCTTAAAATTATTTGTATTAAGGGCACAGAATGTGTCCCTAGCCTTTGCTCAAATAATATTTGCCTTCTTATTTAAAGATAATATATCCTCTAAACAGAAGATAAATGGAGAGTAAAATAAAATCTAGAGGCACATTCTATGCAGGCCAGAGAAATCAGAAACTGTAAAAATTAGGCTGAGAAATTAATCACTATGGGCAGCTATTTTAGATTAATTCAGCTAGAACGTTTACTATTAGGATATATAGCTTTTAGTCATTGTTGATGCTCAAATGCTATGCTTAATGAGAGAAATAATTGTCTCCAGGGTCCAGATTTATTCTACTAAAATATAGGCAGAATTTTGCCTACAGTAGATGCTACCCTTTTTGAAAAGGATGGAAAAAAATCAATTTGCTTCATATTCATATTTAAAGTTTTTAAAAAAATAATACAGAGCAGACAAGTTTTAGCTCTGGAACCCATACAATCCTGCTCTGTAGCTTCCTTCTGAAGCTTATGAGCTGTGTAACTGTGGAAAATTCATCTCACCCTCTTTAAGCTTCTATTTCCTAATGAATAAAATGAGAATGGAAATAGTGTTTATCTATAGGAGTTATTGTAAGGATCATATAAGATAGGTTGTTGAAGGCACAGAATGTACTGTCTTGTTCAATTATTATTAACTTTATTTTTGTGATAGTTCTTATATAGGCATACTATTGTTTGTGACTAAAAATTTAATTCATTTTAAGATTTCTGCATAACCCTCAAATGCACATTTTTTGTATACAAATCTTTTTCTTGGTAACTTAGCTTATTTCTTTAGAGTACATCCTAAAAAGGTGCCCCAAGATCAAGCATTTCTAGAGTTACTCCAATATTTTGAAATTCCACTCTGGGTGCCCCTGACCAAAAGTGACTGGGTTACTCCTGGACTTGAAGCTTCTTATTGCATTGCAAATAACCATAGGAAACATGGCTTGTTTTCTGTGGAGTGACCCATACTCAGTGGTCTATTTTCTTGGTTGCTGGCCTTTAAAAAGGCTAACTAACAAGCTGTTAGATTGCTGCCCTTTGAAAGGGCAGATCCCAGACTGCATTCCCAAACCAGAATTGCTTATTTGTTCTAGCCTGACATTTTTGTTCTGGTTGCTCCTGGTGTTTGTCCCTGAAAGCTATGAGGGTTGCATCTAAAAGGAGGCCAATAAAAACAAGGCATAAATGCACCTTGCTGAGAATGTTGCTTTCCCCTCGTTGACTCATTGGTTTTGTTTCCGGATTTGGGGCCAGGTTTGTTGTCCGTAAGAAAATAATCTTAAAAAAAGGGAGAAAGGTTGATTTATCTATTTATCTACCTACTTATTTATCATCTTCAACCTATCTGTCTATGATAGAGGGACTTTTATAGAGAAACAGCATTTAAAAGAATTAACAGCAGTTCTTTTTCTTTTTTTTAAATAATTAATGCATTTATGGGGTACAATGTGCTGATTTCATATAGCATTAGGAATGCTTACATCACACTGGTTAATATATACCTCATCATTCTATTGTGTTAAGACATTTATACTCTATGTAAGAGATCTGACATTTTCATACAGTAAATCAGAATAAGATAGTATACAAAGCTGAGCTGGGGGGGTGCAACTATCCCAGTTTGCCTAGGACTGAGTAATTTTCTTGGTTGTAGGGCTTTCAGTGGTAAAACTGGGAGACCTTCAGGAAAACTGAGGTGCTTGGTTAACATACGGGCTATGTTAAACCAGAGTTAAACCGTGACACTGGTCAATACCCTTTTAATAAAAAGCCAATTTTGCATAGTCTGAAAATCCAGCAATTTTCACCATTTCACATGAGAAGAACTGTGATTGATGATGATCCTGCCACACGGCACCTCCCCAACAATGCCTGGGATACCCCTGCCTGCACCCAGTTGTAGTAGGGACTACAAATTCTCTATAGACAACATCTTCCTAAAAACTCAGTTTCAGTCCATATTGATCACAGCTTGCTTTACTGTCTTCCCGAGAGTTACTTCACGGCTGAAGTAGTTTAACCTTTCTTTCTGAGTCACACAAATGGAAGGACAGGAGACTGTAGAAAGAGTCTCTGATTAGCCTGGTGGTGGTAGGACATGTTCTCTTTTTGGTGTTTGTTCTTCTTTTTTCTGATCTTTACATGCAACCCTTGTCTCAGATACACTTCCTCTGACTGTGAATCACCTGTGTCTTCCAACTATCTCTAAGGGACATAGCTATTTTACTGCTGTTGCTTACTACTATTAATCACATTATTATATAACTTTTCTTTATCACCACCTTTCTTTTCATTGACATCAGATCATTGCCATTTCCTAAGCAAGTACTGATATAGGGACTTCATATATTATCCTATTAATTTCACCAATAATTCTATGATTAGACATGGTTGATCCTCACTTCACACATGGGAGAAAAAAGCTGAAGAATTTAGGCACTTGGTACCAGCAGGTGACAATATTTTCCATTGGAGGTCTGGAAGTTGGGTGAACTCAGGTTCACATTCTGGCCACTCTTCCTTGCCAAAGACTAAGCAGTTGTGAAGGGTGAAATACTCCTACGTAAGGAAGATTCTACTGAGCTGCTCTTGGAAGTTGCACAGGAAGCTGTGCTTCTCAATTTTCAATGCACATTAACATCATATGCGGATCTTGTGAAAAGGCAGATTCTGATTTAGTATGTTGGGTGGAGGCCCGAAATTCTACATTTCTAAGAAGTTTCCAGGTGATGCTCATGTTACAGTTTTTCAGGTAACACTTTGACCAGCAGGGGTAGGATTATAAACACCTCAAGCCTCTGAGCCCATGGTTCTGTATTGGCGGTGGTCAGAGTGGATGGATTATATCTCTTTGTACATAGATTCTACACATTTCTCCTGACCAGTGGCAGTGTTGCTGAATCTAATCAAGCTCTTTGAAACTCACAACCATAAAAATCAAAAGCTCTTCTCCTCAGATAACTGCCAACCTTTGCATTACAATGTGGGAGGCCTTAGAAGTTAGATTTCTCTTTAGTGATACTTTCTTGTGAAAGGAAAAAGAAAATCTCCTCAACCCAAGTGAGAAGTGAAGAAAAAAGTGATTAGTTTCTCCCTGCTACCAGCACTTGGGGGCATATTAATTCAGCTCTAGCCTGAATCAGCTGTCAAACAGTGTTACTGAACTTTTCTCTTTCAGGTCTTCTCATTGATTTGTCTAATAATTGGTAGTCTTTTGTCACACAGCATGTTGCCTAGGACACCATGAGTATTGAACGATTGAAGGCTTGTTGATTTTACTGTATCTACATGCCCCTCAATGTTTTATAGAACTCCCCACTTCTTAAGCTATGTGATAAAACAAAAAGTCTGCATCCAATAAGTATTGGCAACTGCATAGCATATCTCATTTCTGGAGATTCATACTACGCTGTGTGTAAAATTCTCCAGGAAACTGTAGTAATAAGTCCATTGCACGGATTTTTTCCTTCAATAATTTGGCCAAGTTTTAGGGTCTCATAAGTCTCAAGTTTGGATTATATGGAAGAAGTGCAGGACAGTCACGCTGCCTTTCCTCTGCCAATTGCCATGGCTTAGCCAGTGCTGACCACACCCATGAATATTTCCAGTGAGAGCCTGAAATAACTAACGGGACCAACAGCTTTCAGCCTCCTGCTCTTGCTTTCTGCCTCTTCCTATTTACTGCCAGTCACCATCATATCGATATTCAACTTATGAGGAGTTTATCAGGCTGTGACTGTCTAGTAAGTTGAGGAGCATCCACACTTAACTCTATAATCTCTGTGCTTTGATGCTAAGAAAACTAATTTTAGCCCGATCAGGATTAAGAACACAGTCTGTAAACATCAATTACGCATCTCACTTTGCATTGGGCCTGTCTCTGAAAATACACCTCTTTTTCTATTTTTGAATGTAAAGGAATCAGCATGCATCTGACCTTCTTTGCTAAGAAAAAATCTCTATTCTTTGGTGAACGAGGAATATCAGCTTTCTTTTAAAATGTCATGAAATGAAATGATACGTATGTAGAGGTATTAGTACTGTGTCTAACACATAAAATGTTCATTTTATTATTATTGTTAGTACTATTACTTCTATGTAGAGGGAAGCACTCATTTTTAAAAACATTTATTATTGTATAAAGCATATTAACAATATTAGAAGCTAGTAGGATGATATTCTCAGATTAATATATAGTTATTTCTTCAGTTGTCTATTTTAATTAACATCTTTTTCTGTTTGCATCAGTTTTTATGATCATCATTTTACAAATAGAAAATATTTCTAGAAAAGTTGACATTCCCAGGAATGAATCTCATGAAATTCTTTCAATATAAGTTAAGAAAGGTCATGTTAAAGAGGTTATATTTCAAAAAAAGACCTATTAGTCGTATTAGTGATGATCTTTTTGTTTAGTGGAAAGAGAATTGGATTGGCAATAAGAGAAGTTGGGTTCTAATTCAAGTTCTGTTCCTTTAATCATGTACCCCTGTCACAAGTTAATGGATTTCTCTGAGCTTCCCCTCTTTTGTCCATAACATAAGGGAACACAGAGAGCTTCCTTTGAGACAGGCAGAACAAGACCGGAGGGCTAGCACCTTGGTTCAGTAGTTACCATGGTAGTGTGTAAATTAATTTCTTTTCATTCTCTGAATCTCAGTTTAGCCATTTGTAAAAAGATTGCATTCAAATTGACTAGATGATTTTATTGTCTTCCATATATAGTAGTTACAGAATTCTCAGCTTTCTGACCACACAACCTTAGAATGTATTCCCTGTATTAGGGTTCTCTAGAGAGACAGGAGCAATAGGATCTATGTATCTATCTACTCCCCAACATACACACAGGAGAAAAGAGAGAGGGGGATAATCTATAATGGGAATTGATGTATGTGATTACAGAGGCTGAGAAGTCCTGTGATAGGCCACCTTCAGGCCACCTTTAGCAATAGCCCAGGGAGTTGCTATTGCTAGCGTGAAAATCTAAAGGCCAGAGAACCTACAGGTCTGATGTTCAAGGGAAGGAAAAAAGGATGTCCTAGATTTAGGAGAGAAAGAGAAAGGAAAGTTATCTTTCTCTGCCTTTCTGTTCTATCTGGGCCCCCAGCTGATTAGATGTTGCCTGAACACATTGCAGAGAGATCTTCCCCACTTAGTCTACCAACTCATGTGCCAATCTCCTCCAGAAATACTCTCACAGACACACCTAGAAATAATGTTGTATAGCTATCTATGTATCCTTTAATCGAGTCAAGTTGACACCTAAAATTAATCATCACAATCCCCTTTTTCAGTTTGGAAGCAGAGGCAGATATAATTTCAGCTGAGAGACCTGAGCTTGGAAAGCAATATTATTTTTAGGAAAGAAAAAGAGGTGGTCTGTAACTTTCAGGAGGTGGGCATTGACTCTAGTATGTTATATTTTTTTGGAAATAGAATTCCTGTCAAAGGAGTATGTAAGCTCCAGGAAGACTGGAGTGGTGTCTGGCCTTGCACTTCAGCACCTAGAACAGCACCCACACATACTTGTTGAATGAATGAATAAATGAATGCTCTTCCAGTAGCGATGCCTGAAGTAGTGGAAAGCAGCTTACTATGTCCTTGACCTTATATGCTAGCAGTTTGTGGTCATTATAATTTGCAGTGATAAAAGTTGCTCGAAGGAGTTAGTGTAAATGTCTCGAGGTGTGGCAACCACCAACATTATAGTTTCCCAAAGGGCTAAAGATCTGCATGATGCTTCTAAATTGAGGATTATTTTCTCTGCTTGACACTGTCAGTGTCGAGAGTCTGAGAAATCACAGGGGATGATAATGTCTTTTTCACTTTGGTAGGGGTGGTTGAATCACCATGGCGATTACTAAAATTATGACATAGCCTCACGAGACATGTGAGCGGAGATTTCATAATTGTCAATCATGGGCATTCCCGTATACACAGAGACCACATTGAAACCAAGGGATGTTGTAAGTACTAGTCATCCATTAGACTGACTAGAAAGACTAGTCACCTCTTCACTGTTTTGGTCAAGTCCTTATGTTCTACAACTGCACCTCCCGAAACTACATAAATCCTTTTCAATGTTTTTTCACTGCTTTTAGAATGGTATTCAGACTTCTCAGAATTTAATTTGAGTTACTGTCCATGTTCTACAGCAGCAGTGCTCAACCATTTTGGCACTAGGATAGGTTTCACGGAAGACAATTTTTCCATGGATTGGAGAGAGGAGGATGGTTTGGGGATGATTCGAGCGCATTATATCTCCACCTCAAATCATCAGGCGTAAGCTCATAAGAAGCTCTGAACCTAGGTTCCTCTCAGTTTACAGTTGGGTCCACGCTCCTATGAGAATTTAATGCAGTGACTTATCTGATAGGAGGCAAAGGCCGGGCAGTGATGTGAGCGATCAGGAGCATCTGTATCAGATGAAGCTTTGTATGCTCATCCACAGCTCTCCTCCTGCCATGTGACCCAGTTCCTAACAGGCCATGGATGGTTGGGGCCCGAAGTTCTGTAAGCTCTGTCCATTTATTCCACCCTATACCCTTACTCACTCTGCTTAGGCCACGTGACCTTCTGACAATTTCTTGAGCATAGATAACTCTGTCTCAGGAATTTATTTGCCCCCTGCAATTATCCAGCACTGCACCTTCATCATTTCTTGTAGATCAGGAATTAACCTGATATTTTTTGGATTATCTACTGTCATTACTTGCCTGTCACCCCTTTTCCCACCCACAAGTAAAATAAAACTTCTGTGAAGGAAGGGACCAAAAACTGCTTCTTAACATTTTACCATGTGCCATATTGTATCTGGATGCCAGTTACAGAGTGCTGAATAAGATATTTGTTGAATAAACAATAAACCTAAGTAGATTAAGGGAAAGGAAACCCAGTCCAGCAGTATTTGATTTCTTTAGGCATAGGAAATAAACCATGCAGGACACGGTACATAAAGTTCTAAAAGCTTCCCTCTGGAGCCCTGGTCCTAGTTTCTCCCCATGAAATATTTTCTCAATTTTTTTTTAGAACTCCTTAAAGTTTTGTGGCTGTGAAGAGGCACACCGGTTAGATGACTGTTCTGAAGGAGTCACTGCCTGCCTCTCAGGTGCTTAACTATTTGATTAATAATAAATTCGTGGGTTTCTTAAAATAAAGACTTTTATTGTGAAAGTAAAAGAAACAATAAGAAATGCTAGACTATTCTTGTTTTATTTGAAGTGGCAATTCTCAAACGGAATTTTTTTGAGGTACTAGTACTATCATATTTTCAAGAGTGTAGGTATTCATGAAATCAAAATAGTGTAATTCATTTTGCTATTAGTGTGAGGTGTAGAATTATTTGCAATCATGATTCAAAAGACACATATAAATGTATACGTGAATATTTATCAGTGGTGTTTCCTCCCTAAGATAAAAACAAGACAGTTAAGTGATTCTCTAGTACAGCAGCTGGCTAACTACTGCCTGTGTGTCAAAGGTAGCCCACTGCCTGTTTTTGTGTGACCCACAATTTGAGACTGGTGTTTATGTTTTTAAATGTAAAATGTAAAATGCAAAATCCAAAGGAGACTATTAGCCTTTCAGCAAGGATAGTTGCTCAGAGTTGAGGACATTTTCTTTGGCCTGTGATAAACAGCAGCCCCCCCAAAGGAACTCAGTCATTTCTCAGCCTGTTTTAGCTTTAGTCCCCCTCTTGCTCCCCATGGTTAATTTCAAAGGCAGGTTTCAGAATAAAACAGAGAAGTTCTCCAAGTGCCACAACTTCCTAAAAATGGTAACACAATGAGAAACTTAACCTAACCTCCTAGCAATGGGCAAACAATGGAGAAAACATTACCTGTTACCCCAGGTTACTCTATTTCCAAAGCAGTTTCTGTGCCAACCATTACCATGTACCTACGCTGTAGCCTCTGACTGTAACCCTGCCCCCCAGCTAACAGCTGCTTTTGTTTTTGCTTGCTTGCATGGCAAAGAAAAGGGTATAAAAGGCTACCTGCTTCTTTGTTTGGGCTGTTTGCCTTGTCGGGGCAGCAGTCCTTCTGTGCAGATGTAACCACCTGATTTGGGCCGTCTGCCTTTTTGCAGCGGCCCCCCTGCGCAGGAGTAAATAAAATCACCTCTGATTTGTACCCAAAGTGGGGGTCCGTATTTTTTTATGGGTGACCTCAGTTACAACAGGCCCACGATATTTCCTCTTTTGTTCTTTAGAGCACAAATTTGCCAACCTGTAATTTAATACATAACTTATAGCACAGTGTCCATGTTGGAAACCCTGTGAGAAGTATATTATTGTAAAGTGTTCTTGACTATGCCATTTGGGAAAATATGTATATCATTTCCTGTATTTGTATATGGTTTTTATTGCTAAGGTCTGTAAATTCTGCCTTTAATTCTCTACCTGCTAAATAATGAAAACATCAATGATAACAGTGACAATAATAATAATAAACACTAATGACAATAAAAATAATATTCACTGGGCACTTACTATATTCTAGGCAGTAGTCTATGAGCTTTTAAAAAATCAAATATCTGTTTGATGTTTTCTTTTATGATAATGTTAGAAAGTGAATGTTGCTATTAAGGCTACCCCAGTTGCTCTCTTGATCAACATTTGAGTAAGGGCTCTGTCTGACACAAGTATTCCTAATTCGCTGAATGAATTTTCTAGATCTAGAGATAGCTCCAAGGGTCCTGATGCCAGGAGTTGGAGAGCAGCAGGGAAATCAAGAGATACACCTGTGCCGTTTTTCACTGTGCTTATTTAGTTTTTTCGTTGAGTTTCCTAAGAACGAGTGCTCCAGGAGTTTCCTCACTAGCCTCCCCTACAATATGTGAAGTATATTTTTTTATCCCCAAACTGGAGCTACCTGCTGTTGAGAGGAAGGTGAGGACTCATGTTGCTTTGACACCTTCTGTATTCCCAGATCATGTGCTAAGAATGCTCATTCTGTAATCACATTTGATGTGGAGTGCTGTCGCATCTCCTTCAGCTGGTCCCCGTGGGTCCAAGGATATCTAATTGCTAGCTGCTTCATAAGGTCAGCAAACCAATACAAGCATTACATACATTTAGTATATAGCCTTCAGTTCTGAGTGGAATGCATAGCAGTTGTTTTGTGAACCCATGCAGATGAAATTGGAATAGAATCCTGTTGATAAACTCAGCAAATCTTAATTCTTTGAGTGTTTCCTAATGGAACTTTGAGATTGTTTT
This sequence comes from Arctocebus calabarensis, assembly GCA_963573935.1. Classification (NCBI taxonomy): domain Eukaryota; kingdom Metazoa; phylum Chordata; class Mammalia; order Primates; family Lorisidae; genus Arctocebus; species Arctocebus calabarensis. The sequence goes on from CAUYON010170325.1 coordinate 84,841, forward strand.
CTACATCCTGTTAGTTTCATGTGAAGACAAATGCACTTGATCTTAGCCAAAAGGCCGAGAAGCGATAAGACAAATGGAAATTAACTGCTTTTTTCATAACCAAGGAAAGAGATTGTACATGATATTCTTTTTATTTATTTATTTGCTTAAGGAGTGACAAGTCAAGCTTTGGGTTAGTAATTGAATTTGAATCTTCTTGACCAGTAAAACAATTCCTTGCTTGGTCCTAAAAAGCCTCATAAAACTGGAAATATCTTAATGTCAACAGTCACCTATTCTTGGAATTTGAAAGGAATTATCTTTTTAACCCCCATTATGTCAGAGAATGTTTCCATCTTGAAAGCTTTGGAGCGATTTTCCATAATCTGCACTTTATTTCACTGTTGGTGTGCATGTGCTGGTATACTGTGTGGGGAAGGAAATTATATCTGAGAGGCTCTCAGTAAGCCAGTGGTGGGTTAGGGGAGGTCCCCTGGATGAATTGGATGAATATTTCTGTCAGGAACAGCACGGAGGTGTGAAAGAACTGGCATCCTTAATATCACTGGTCTTTTGTATCATTGTTGGCAGTATGAAGTATTTTTTTAGAAAACTTTTTTATTAAATCGTAGCTATGTACATTAATGCACTCATGGGGTATAATGTGCTGGTTTCATATACAATCTGAAATATTTTCATCAAACTGTTTAACATAGGCTTCATGGCATTTTCTTAGTTATTGTGTTAAGACCTTTATATTCTGCATTCAGTAATTTTCACCTGTACCCTTCTAAGATGCACTGTAGGTGTGGTCCCACTAATTACCCTCCCTCTCCCCTCTTCCCCCTCCCCTCTCCTCCCTTGTCCCTTACCCCATATTCTTGTGCTATAATTGGGGCCTTCATATAAAAGCTACAAATTAGTTTCATAGTAGGGCTGAGTACATTGGATACTTTTTCTTCCACTCTTGAGATACTTTGCTAAGAAGAATATGTTCCAGCTCCATCCATGTAAACACGAAAGAGGTAAAGTCTCCATCTTTCTTTAAGGCTGCGTAGTATTCCATGGTGAGCAATGCAAATCAAAACTACTTTGACATATCATCTAACTCCAGTAAGATTAGACCACATCACAAAATCCCCAAACCAGAGATGTTGGCATGGATGCGGAGAAAAGGAAACACTTCTACACTGCTGGTGGGAATGCAAACTAATACTCTCCTTTTGAAAGGATGCTTGGAGACTACTTAGAGATCTAAAAATAGACCTGCTATTCGATCTTATAATTCCTCTCCTAGGTTTATATCCAGAAGACCCAAAATCACATTATAACAAAGACATTTGTACCAGGATGTTTATTGCAGCCCAATTCATAATTGCTAAGTCATGGACGAAGCCCAAGTGCCCACGGCCCACGAATGGATTAATAAATTGTGGTATATGAAGCATATTAATACGAAGCAGACTTCATAATCTCATTCTTCCCTGAATTTGCCACATAGAGTTTCTTTTATTTGCCTTTACGTGTTTTAGTTTACTGCCTTTAAAGGACAGTTGGTGATATTTTAGTTTGGAGGAATTATTTACATTTTAAAGTTTGAGGATATTTAGAGGATTCCTATAGTATTCTTATCCTCACTTCCTCACTCCGCAAACAAATTCCCCCTTTAAACCCCACATCAAGTGTTCTTCTGAAGTGAGTGTGACCTGAGATTACACTTCTTGTCCGTTCCTCGGCATCTTGGAGTTTTTTTTTTTTGTAGAGATAGAATCTCACTTTCTCGCCCTTGTTAGAGTGCTGTGGCATCACTGCTCACAGCAAACTCCAACTCCTGGGCTTAGGCGATTCTCTTGCCTCAGCCTCCCGAGTAGGCGCTCGCCACAATGCCCAGCTATTTTTTTGTTGCAATTTGGCCAGAGCCAGGTTTGAACCCGCTACCCTTGGTATACGAGGCCAGCGCCCTACTTGCTGATCCACAGGAGCTGCCCGGGAAATTTTTTTATATTCCTCTATTAAAAGTACAAACACATTGGACAATTAACAATGGCTATTTATTTGTGGCCCCTGCTCTCCCATCACATTGTGATTGGAGCATTTTTAAAGCCTTAAGTTAGTGCCTGAAAGAGGAGATATGATATAAATATTTGTTGCATGACTAATGAAAAAGTGAACAAGTGAAAAAAGGATTTCCTTTCCGATGTATCACTTGCTACTATCCTATTTATATACTGAACTCTGCCAGCCCCAACTGAATAACATTTCCCACGCAGGTCAAGTCCTCTCAACCTCTTCTTTGCATTCCCCCCACATTATTGAATCTACTTTCTTGTTTTCCTCGAAAGTTTCTATTCTAAGCTTGCACATCACGTATGACCTTTTCTGTGAAGACATGTTCAACATCCAAAGACTGAAATGACTACCCCATGCACGTCCTTCTCTAATACTTTGTTCCTTTCTTTGTCATAGCAGGAAACTTCTTTTAGTGAGAGTGGGAGTTGTTAGTTTATTCTTCTGCCCCATCATGAGGAAATGGAAATTCTTGATGGCCAGAACTGATGCTTGTTTCAGCAATGCCAATGTGTTATATGGTAATCAGTTTCCTGTGGATTTCAAGAAACCATAACCTTTACTGGAATATCTTACCTCCAAATACAGCTTGTTATTTTAGATTTCATTTTTAAACCTTCTTTCATTTCTTTTAGGATTTGGAGGACAAATAGAATGAGTGATAAGTTTGCAGAATTCTAAAGATTTCACACATTTCTTGCCTCATTTAGTTCCTTTTTACCTAAGCCTTTCCCCAGGAGATGTTTAACCTCCTTTACAAAATGATACAAATGTTAAGTTCACTGGGCCTCCTGCTTTGTCTTTAATCACTTGGATTTCTCATTTTGACAACTGTTTACAAATTCATATGATAATATTCTTTGCTAAGACTATGACTTACATGAAACACAGAGTACAACTAAAAAAGGTACATTTTCCATCAGGCACAAAAGATTTCAAAGAAGAGAAAGTTGCAATTCTTTCTTACACATGCAGTCAACTGTTATTGTGGATAATTGTGCATGATAATTGTGCATGTCAATGAAATCTGTAGTGACACTAATTTTTAAAAATATCTTTACTCTTTCTGTTTGGCAACTGTCCCTCATCTTTATTTACCTGCTTATTTACCATTGGTGCTAAAATAGCCATAGAATTTTTATACAATAAGAAGTCACTTTGAAGGAAGAATATTATAATATGAAATGAGAGTTAGGGGCATTTTTGGTAAATAATTTCAGGAGAAAAAGTTTGAGGGAAGAGTGAAGCAAATGGAGAACAGAGGTAGAAATAACGTATTAAGAGACTTCTAGTTCAAAGCCATTGTGGTCTATCAAAAATGCTGCTTTTTAGCTCAAGCAATTTAAAGTTTAGTTTCTGTTATTAAAAGTAAGATTCACAACTAAAAAAAAGTTTCAAAGTCACATTTTGGTATTTGAAGAAAATGAAGAATCTGTCTGAATATGTGAGGAGATAATGTGACTAGAACATTATCTTTCTTCCTTCTATTTCACCTCCTTTTGGAAGCTGGTCCTATATGTAATGAAGACTTGGCTCTGGTCAAAAAATTGTGTAAGTTATTTATAGGCTAATAAACTCCTACCAATGAATATTTCATATTGCTAACACCCACCTCCATGATTTTACCTTGAAATTAAATTTTTAGGAAAAGGACATAGTTATAATGCACTCCACACAGTGAGGAATTATTTTAGGAAGAAGGGATGGAATTGATTTATCAAAATTTGAATGTTGACAGTCGACTGGAGTTACTTGTGCTTTTTACAGGAAAGGGGGCATGATAATGGTATTGCAAGACATTTCCTTTTCAGTTTCTCTAAAACTCTTCCATAAGGTTTTCTGAAACCAACTAGATAATATTCGTATCTTCACATTCCTCTGTCTATTGTCTCATGTCTGACGCATGTTACCATTTTGACAATATAAAATACATCGAGGATACACGCATACTATGAAGACAGTTTCCTATTTTGTCAAATTCTACACTATCTCTTAACCCTTGGTTTTTGTATTGTATAGTAAGTACTAGTAATCTGAAATTTTAAACTTAAGAATTTTGTTCTTATTAATATTGTTCTTATTAATTAGTCTTAATGATCTTTAGAATTCACTTAGTCATGTATGTATAACTGCACAGAAGCAATGTTGCTTAACAGGGCAATATCTACCCTTATAGAGGGATCCTTATATTTCAAGTAGTCTTCAAAGCAGGACAGTGTGTTATTTTATTTAATGCTTGTAAATCAGGATGAATAGGTACTCCTATCATCTCTATTTTAAACATTAGAAAAATGAAGCAAATTAGTTAAGCACTTTTCCTGAGGTCACATAGTAAGTGCTTGTCAGGATATAAAGTAAGATTCTATATCTGAATCTCTACTTAGCAATTCTCATGGTAAAAAGATCAATGAATTAGAAGGCCTGAGTTCAAGTCCTGACCCTACTGTACCATGTCATGGCTCTGTTCAGCCTTGTTTCCTATTTGATGGGTGTAATAAGACCTACCTCATCAAGGTGTGGCAGTTAAATAGACAGTTTTGCTTACTGAGCTATGTGAGCAGTGCACAAGAATTGACCAATATAATTTTATTGGATCTGACATCTACTCAAACATTCTCAACTTTAGGTTGCTGGCAAATTAGATCTGAATTTTATGTGTATATGCATCTATACTGTATTATGGATAGGTGGTCTGAGTTTATAAAGTATTATCTAAGGAATCCACAGTATCAAAAGAGATATAGACTACATGAACATCGAATTTATCTTCTAAACCAGGAAATCTTGGAGAAAGAAATCTTCTATAATTTCACTGTTAGAAATTATATTGAGACAACAGGTCCAAACCAGAGCATGATGGATATAAACACTCATCTATAAGTTTTAGTTTGCTATTATATACAAATAAAGGGGTCAAGTTAAGTTATCCCTCAGGGTCCTTCCTGTTCCAGGATTATATTACTTTCTTCAGTTAAATTTAAATCCAGCTGGCTCAACATGCCAGGCAGATCACTGAAGACTGCCTCTTGTTGTCAGCTGTCATTTGTGAGGATAAACCACATTTACCATCACATTTAGCTAAAATAACACTGTGGAAACCAATGTGTAATGACAACAAAGAAAAAAGAGAAACCTATGTCCATTAAGTAGTCACTCCACATGCAATCCAAATATATTTGGATTTTAAATTATCCTGTTACATATTATTCAGGATGCATAGAGAATTAGGAGCTCATCTGTTTTCCTCAAAGTCCTACACAGCTGCATTCTATATCAAAGTGGAAATGTTTAGATATTCACTAAGGTTTTGGTCAGCAAGGCCTTTCATCTAACTCTGGGCATGATATGACAATTCAACACCTGCTGTAAAACTCACAATAGCTTCAACACAGTGGTGTGGCTACTTCCAGTGGCCAAGTATCTTTAATGGCAAAGTGGAGCAAGGGTCTCAATTTTTGGGGTGCATTGTAAGATGGTATGATTGCCATTTGGGGCTACTGATGAGGTTGTACTGCTGTCTACCTTTACCTGGGACCCGCGTCTTCTCTAAATATTCCTGGGACTCTTCTGGGTTTTGAATTTATGACAAAGATGAACATGCAGACCAGTGCCTAGACCAAAATATTATTTAAGAAATATTTGTTGGGTAGAAGGAAGGAAAAATTATATGACTTTTCAAAAGAAAAACAATGAAGGGGTGAGTGTTAATTATTTTTCCTTGAGATCTTAGTTAATATTTATGTCATTAAATATACTAAAATCCTACGGACTGAAGGTTTGATTCAGTACATGTCCTTAGGGAGCCATGTTGTCATTCTTTCTAAATTATGGCAAAATAAGAATTACATAAATTTGTCATTTTAACTGTTTTAAAGTATACAGTTCAATCAGATTAAATACATTCACAGTGTTGTGCAACTGTCACCACTTTCTAGTTTCAGAATTTTTTTTTTTTTTTTTGCAGTTTTTGCCCGGGCCTGGGTTTGAACCCACCACCTCTGGCATATGGGACCAGCTCCCCACTCCTGTGAGCCACAGGCACTGCCCTTAGTTTCATCACTTCAAATAGAAATGCTGTGCCCATTAAGCAGTCACTCCATATTCTCCCTTCCCCTTACATTCCGGACATCACAAATCTCTCTATCCCTGTTAATCTCCTATTCTGGACATTTAGTGTAAGTGAAATCACAAGGTAGATGGTCTTTTTTGTCTGGCTTCTTTTAGTTGGCATGTTTTCAAGATGCATCCGTGTTGCAGCATGCATGTGCACTTTATTTCTTATGGGTGGCTACTATTCCATTGTGTGGATATGCAGCATTTTGCTGATTCATTCACTCTTTGATACAGATGTCAGCGTTGTTTCTACTTTTTGACCCCTCTGTACACTTTTTCTATGAATATTTGTATACAAGCTTATGTCTGAAACTGTGTCCAATTCTTTTGGGTATATACCTAGAAATAGAATTGCTGGTCATATTCTGCTTAACTTGTTGAGGAAGGAAATGCCATATGTTGCATTTTTAACTAGTTAAAACATGAACTACATGACAGATATTGCAAATAGCCATCTGTGCTCATACGGATGCAATGTGGGTTGCAATGTGGGTCATTATGAAAGTTTTGAGAAACATAAAAATCAGGAAATATAAAATCTGTGTAGATGGAAACAAACGAATCCCTCCTAGCAACATTGATAAACTGAGCAAGTTGAAACTTGCACAGGTGAAGCATAAAGGACACTCTTGACTCTATTTCTTAGAGTTGAAATAATGGACCATAATATATTCTGTCTCAAAACTTTCATAGTGACCTATTAGAAAGGAGCTGCCCAGGCAGGGATTAAATTTCCAAGAAAAACTGGCATTTGGGTGAGTCCACAAGACTCATTCTTGCCAGCAGAATCAGAGTAGATGTGAAATGTGGAAGGAGTAGGGCCCTGATTGGGAGGAAGTGGGATGGTTTCTCTGGCTCTTTTCCAGCTTGGTGTAGATGAGCACAGCAGACTTGGAAATCACGTGTAGATGATGGTAAAGGGACCAGATGTGAATGGTCTTGGTCCCAAATTCTTTCTAGAGGAATCTGTCTTTGATCAAAAATACTGTGCTTTAGTTTGACATGAGTAATAAATAAACTTTTATTATCCACGAGCTATAGCATATACCTATGTTTGTTAAATTAAAGTGTTACATTTATTTCAAATAACATAAACTACATGTTGAAAAAGATAAGAATTACAAAGATGATGAAAAGATCCTCTGCACCTCATTTCTGTTCTCTACTTATTCTGTCTGACTTTAATTGTTTAAGTTCTGTTGAGAAGCTTGAAGAAGGAAGTTGGAAAGTTCATGTCAACAGGGTCTTCACGCGTACACAGGCTTATTGTCAGACACGACTAGTGGGGACGTACAGTCCATTTTCTCATAGCATGTGCAACAGAACAAAACCTCTTGATTTTTTTCTGAAGCTAAAAGTAGTATAATGTTGCTGGAAACAACAACTCAGATGGAAATTGATTTGGGTTTTGAAGGATTGGTTTGAAGGGATGCCAAGATGGCCAGAGAGCACATGGGGTTTAGAATGCAGAAGGTTCTGCATATCACAACACAAAGTCGGTACTTTTCCCCATGTATGATGGAGAACCAAACATTCTATCATAATCTAGTTTATAGTTTTGAATAAATTGTGTAAGTATTGCTCTTTATGGTGGCCAAGAAGGATCTCTCCTGTGACAGTAGCCCTTGTGGGGATTGGTCCTGAAGTGTCCTGAGGAAAGGCAGAAAATACAGGTTAGTAAAACTGGGTATCACTTGACAATTGCCTAGTTCAATATGAATTTTCCTGGACCATCTTTCATAAAGCATTCCTGGATATGAATTTTGCCACTAGTTCCCCAGTAAGCACTGAAACCACACATAGAAGAGGGTAGTGCACACATCTGGGGATATTAAACTAGCACCTTTCCTTTGTCCTGGGATATTTGTTTCTATCACTGTGTTAGACTGGGGAGATTCTGGATACCCTATTGCATTCATTATAATAGGTCTTGCTCTGTAGGGTGAGATTTTTTGAAATCACAGGTGAAATATATAAAAAATAATAAGTTATTTTTGTGTCCTTGATTCTGAGTCAACAGGTCTCTAGTCCTGAACAAGTCTAGTTTAGCAAGCAAGAAATGCTGGTGTGAAGGTCCTTACTCATCCAAAGCTACTTTGAACTCAGTGTCATTAGAGATAGAATGGGATTGGCCTGACATTTTGATCCTCTCCATAATTAACGGCAGATTTCAACAGTGTTCATATATTTACATATATTTAAAATATTTTAGTGTGATAAATATACATGCTGTGTTCCTTACTGGTTTAAGGGCAGGATATGATATTCTTTCTTTAATAAATCTGCTAAAATTTATCCCGGCAGTAACTCTGATCAACTCTTACAATAATAGTTTAACTTCTTCCTTCTCAATCATTATGCTTCCTGTTGGACTTTACTAAAACATTACTTGCTTTCCTTAATGAGACAACATGCAGTTTGCATTTAGTCTCATTTTTTAATGCATTCCTAAAAGCACTATTTATTTTGCCTTACAAACTGTTTGTCTTTTATTTTTCCAAAAAATTGGTGTTTAATTAAAACCATCAAACAATGCCATTAAAAGATCGTTAGTAAAAACACCTGCTGCCATTATTAGAGCACATTTATACCCTCTCAGAGCCCAAAGGAAGCTTCAGCTTGCAGAAATGTGTCTATTACATGTTTTATGGAATTGCATTGCTGTATTTTTGCTGGGGTTTTGAGATTTTTTATCCATACATTTCAGAAACTATTCAACTTTGGACAGTCTGCGAAGTCCTACATTCATGTAAGCCAAGTGCCTTACGATTTATGAATAAACTTGGGCTCTAGATGCAGGCTCCATTAGAGCCTCGCCTTCGATTTTAAATCAGGTGCAAGAGGAACTGAGTGACGTACAGGGATGGTCTTTATTCGCCATTGCATTTCTGCCACATCAAAAGGATCCTAGATCTCTGCCGTTTGCAGCACATTTGAGATTTACCACTGGAAGGAGCTAGAGTAAAGAGATTGGAAGAACACACCCACACCCGCGTATCAATGTGGTTAAAAATGACATAGAGGAAAATGAAGAGGGGGAAAACAAAAGAAAAGGAAAGACTGACCTCTTACCTTCTGAAGGCCGAGACTCAGGTTTGAAGTTTCATGGTGCAAAGTCACATAAGATCATTTTAAAAATTTGAAACGTGGAACTTGTACATGAGAGTCATAAGACAATAGCTTGAAAGCCTGTCATTTCCTTTTATTTTGCTTGCATCAAAGATTTGAAAGGGAAACAGGAGAGGGGATAAAGAAGGAATTTGAGATTATTACTGCAAGTCAGAGAACCCTTAAATTTTTATAAAAAATAGAGATATCAGAAGAAGCTATCAATATTTAACTCTTTATTGGCTAACCCTGATGTCTTATCTCAAACAGAGATTGTAAAAATTATTCAGCTAAAATTTTATTTAGCTTAACTGCAAAACTTTCCTCAGTCGTGATACTTGAGATGACTAGTATGAGAATCCAGGTAGAATTAAAATTAGATTGATTCTAAACATGTTATCTACTTCTTTTAAAGAAACATAGTAAACTGAATAAACTCAGTATTGACAATAAATCCTGGACTCTGCTTTTATCATTAGAGATTCCCTCACAGTTTCTAAATTAACCCAACGCTTTTGATCTGTCTTCATTGATAAGAGGTAAATTAATTAGACTAATTACAGAAGATTTACAGGCAATACTCAAAGGTATTGCAGGTTGGTTTCCAGCTCACTGAAATAAAGTGAATATTGTAATAAAGCTACTGACACAAATCTTTTGGTTTACCAGCACAGAAAAAGTTATGTTTATTTTATAGGGTAGTGTATTGAGTGGACTACAGTGTTATGTTTGAAAAAAACAGTGTACATACCACATTTAAAATACTTTATTGCTAAAAATGATAATGACCATCTGATCCTTTAGTAATATTTTCTTTTTTTTTTCCTTGCTGGTGGAGGGTCTTGCCTCAATGTTGGTGGCTGCTGACTGCTTAGGGCAATCCAGACTGGGGTGACCGTGGCTATGCCTTAAACTTGCTTGACTCTTCCTTTCATAAAAGATCTCTCTGCAGCATGTGATGTTGTTTGATAGCATTTTATCCATAATAGAAATTCTTTTAAAATTGTAATCAATCTTCCCAAACCCTGATACTGCTTTATCAACTTAGTTTATGTAAAATACAAATATTTTGTTGTTATTTCAACAGTGTTCAGGGATTTTCACCAAGAGTAGATTCCATCCTAAGAAACTATTTTCTTTCTCATCCATAAAAATCCAAAAGGTGTATTAAAGTTTTGTGATAAAATTGAAGCAATTTAGTCATTCTATAGGCTTCACTTGTAATTTCAATTCTCTTGCTATTTCTGCTACACCTGCAGTTACTTTCTTCACTGAAGTCTTAAACCCCTCAAAGACATCAATGAGAGTTGCAATCAACTTCTTCCAAACACTTGTTAAAGTTGATATTTTGCCCTCTTTCCATGAATCATAAATGTTCTTAATGGCATCTAAAATGATGAATCCTTTCTAGAAGGTTTTGAATTGACTTTGCCTGAATCCATCACAGGAATCACTATCTATGCAGTTAGAACCTTAGCAAACACATTTCTTAAATACTAAGGCTTTAAATTCAAAATTACTGTTTGATCTATGAACTGAAGAGTGGATGCCGTGTTAATCAGCATAAAAACAACATTGACAGTCTTGTACATCTCCATCAGAGTTCTTGGGTGACTAGGTGTATTGTCAATGAGCACTAATATTTCAAAAGGAATCTTTTTATCTGAGCAGTAGGTCTCAACAGCGAACTTAAAATATTTGGTAAACCATGTTGTTTTATTTTTAGAACATAGGCAGAGTAGACTTAGCATAATTCATAAAGGTCCAAGAATTTTGGAAGACAAATGAGTACTGGAGCTTCCTCTTAAAATCACCAGCTGAATTATTCCTCCATAAGTGAGTCAGTCTGATCATTAAGTCAGGTATTGACCTCTCCTCTCTGATTATAAAGTCCTAAATGGCATCTTCTTCCAATATTTGGCTGTTTCATTTACATTGAAAATATGTTGTTTGGGGTAGCCACCATCATCAATGACCTTAGCTGAATCAGGATAACATGCTGCAGCTTGTACATCAGAACTTGCTGCTTCACCTTTTATGTTGTGGAGACGACTTCTTTCTTTAAACTTCATGAACCAACCTCTGCAAGCTTCACACTTTTCTTCTGTAGTTTTCTCACCTCTCTTGGGCTTCACAGAATTTAAGAGAGTTCGGGCATTATTCTGGATTGGGCTTTGGCTTAAGGGATTGTTGTGGCTGGTTTGATTTTCTATTCAGACACAAATCATCTATTGCTTTCCAGAACATGAAATTATGATATCCTGTTGGGATTTATTAATCCGTTGAGAGACTATTTGCAAAAAATACTGACAATCTTTCCTCTGTAGTCACATTGATCTTGGAATTTGTTTATATAATATTCTGGCATATTGAATAATAATTCCTTATCACCATCGTTGAGCATCTTCACCCCACACTAAGAACTGGGTCAAAAATAAGGGGTAAATGATGAGTATTTCTCAGTAAAAAGTTTGTGGGCAGCCCCATTCCTCTACTGGAAACCTATTATAAAACTGCTTGTATGAGGAAGAAATGAAAATGACTGTCATGAAAACTAAATTGTGAAAAATGTGCAAAGTTCTGGTCATTATTTTCCAGAAGTCTAAAGTAGCAACTATAAGGCCATCTATCAAAATTGAATTTGGACTTTTCTGTCTCAATAAAGATAGTTTTGAGCATTACTTTTTCGTTATGTTATTTTTATTGATCATAGTTTCACATTGTATCTGTGGTCATGAAATCTATTTTTCTTTCAAAGCAGCTGGAAATGATTTCTAGTGCTGCTTTTCCAAAAGAATAAATTCTTTTGTGTTTGCTTAAATGATGTATTGTTTTTCTCATTGATGATTAAAATGATTGCAATAAGATTTGCCAATCTAAATATCCAAAATGTGCCTCAGAAATGTCAAATTGTAACAAACATTTAAAACACTAATTTAGAGGTAAGAATGTTTCTGTGAAATCTTTGAGACCTGGTGTTATCAACTTCAGTACAGTGGAAACACACCGTCTGAAGGGGTCATCACAGAACAGGGATTTCTACATTTTGGAGGTCAGACTCCATGGTTTACCCAAAACAAAAACATGAATAAACCTACACATTGACATAAAATGTCCTTAGAAATCTAAATGACAATGTGTTCCATGGAAATAATTCTGCAATGGGATCAGAGTCCTGGATTTTTCTCCAAACTCTACCACTAAGCAGCTGTAGGAGTTTTTGTAAATCACTTCATGTTTCTGCGGCTTAAGGTTCAAATAGTGAAAGAAGGGAACAGATGATCTAAAAGTAAAAAGTTCCTTACACATCTTCTGTTTTATAATCAGTGGGCCTTAATTTATTTGTGGGCATAGCATTGATTGCTAGAAGAATGACATTCTCCATGAGATATAATCAAGCCCCAGATTTCTTAGAAATTCTTACATAAGCTCACACCCTCTAGGAACCCAAAACATCAATGTTTAGTTCAAAAATAATGTAAACTTAAACTGTCCAGATTCTAAATTATCTGTATCATGTGTGTATACATGTATTTGCCAATGAATCTCTCAAAATGCCCTCTTTCTTACAAATTAGTCTTGAATCTAAGGCATTCATATAAAATGCCTCCATAGGGATCTGTCAGCAGGCAGCTGTTTAAGTCACACATATTGAAACCTTTCCAGGAGTAGCATATTTTATGTGAACTGAAAAGTAATAGTAAAGAAGTAAAAAATGTAGAGTGCTTTCTCTCGGACTTTTCTATGAGTAACTTGGAAATGCCCAGTAAGCAGCGGATGCAATGGTCTGCATGATTTGACTGATCAACGTGTCTGAATCTAATTCTAAAGCAACGTTTAACAAATCAGTGGGTATGACTTTTGCTCAGGATGGTGGGCAATGCATTTTATTTCCTAGTGATTATACACTTCTCTTTTCTTGATACCAGTTGCTCTTTGCCTCATTGAGACAGTAATGTGTGACCCCGACCTTTGAACTTTCCCCCTAACTTATCTTTTCCCTGAATTCATCCATCAGAGCACTATTTTAAGAATGTGGCTCTGTGGCTGTAAATCATTCAGTGTCACTACATGATTTCTAAGTAATGGCCAAAATCTATAGAATTTTAGGAATTTAAGGTCTTCTGTTCTCTGCCCCTTCCCCATTTAGAGCATTCTCTTCTATATTCTTATTCACTAAGTATTCACTAAGTCCAGTAGGTCCCTCTGCAATTTTCATTATCATATATTTGTTCACTTCTTTTTTTTTCCTTAGCACGTTCTGTCTTCTCTCCATCAGTAAAATTCCATTCATCCTTAGACACCCAGTATAAGTGCCAGCTTTTCCCATGAAGGTCAGTCTGTTGTCCTTCATCTTTGGCTTTTGACACATAGAATTGTGTTCATCATTGCATTATCACCTTGTATTTTATTTCCACAGTCTGTGTACATGTCTTCCTCCAAAGATCACAGTTTTCCCTGAGGGAAAATTCTATTCCATATTCTGTTCATCTTTTGATTCTCAACAGTACTCAGCAGACTGACTTGTAAAAAAAAGAAAAGAAAAGAAAAGGAACCCTTAGAATGGCAATACATTAATTTAATCAATTCTTATATCATTTTGATCACTCACAACCATTTAAAATGAGTTTTTTTGCTTTACACTTATTCATTAAAATTCCAATTTACTCTACATTTACTTTTCCTTTAAAGTACAATCTGAAAATTATGACATTAAGTAATGAATTTGATCCAAAATAAACTATATTTGAGGGTGATGTTTCATTAGAATTTCTCTAGATATTCTCATGTTATTAACTATATAGAATTAAAAGCAAAATACCTTTACTCAGGTCATCAAAATGATGTTTTGGCACTTGTTATGTTGTTTTATCATTACTATTAATGAGAGGTTTCAAAAAATACTATTTTGTCCTGTTAAACATAAAACATACCACACACTTGCTTCCGTACAGTCCTTGACTGAGGGATTACAAGTTTGCACAGTAAGACCTTAGACCCTATATTCATTGTAGATAATCAACGTGTGAGTGGAACATACATGTGAAAGAGAGTGCCAAACGCAGTCAAACAAACCAAAATGGGAAGAAAAAAGGCTAAAAGGAGCTTCTCATCTGGCAGGTAGGCAGAAGGTAATGTATAAATGACTAACAACCCAATTAGAGATTTCTTTGTAGGCAAGAAAGTGTGGCAGAATAGAAAGTTATGAACGATATGACATACTGTGACAAAAATTCCCAGGGCAACCAGTACCTTTCCATTTTCAAATATATATATGAGAAAAGCCATGAATAATGCATTTCATATAACATCTTTGCTATGCATTATTTAAAATATTTGTGCTTACTGAAAGTGATCATGTTCTTTCTTCATTATAGTTTTGTGATGAGGATAAGATGATCTACTCGTGACATTAGTGTAGGGCCATGATTCTGGACACGTGTTTTAAAGTCTACAACAGATTAGCAGCATTTAGATGGAACTGTAAGCATCTGGAAAACATTCATTGCAAAATACTAAAAAAAACTTCAATATTGTATGTTGTTTATTCTAGAAAGGATGACATAAAAATAAAAAGAATAGGTGTGTGCTAAATTGTGTCTTGGTTAATTTTCCAGTTGAGCGTCGTGGCTTACTCTGCATTTCACATCTGAGCAGAATCTTAGAAAAAGACCCCGCCCCCCCCCACCTTATTTCCAAACTCTAGGCAAAATAGAGTTAAAACACAAATTGTCTGAAAATATTACACTCTCCAGACAAAATTCTTGTATTTAAACTTACATCTCAGTAGGAAAACATCTTAAAACCAGATATCAATTTTGGAAGCTGGCTTAGAAGTTAGCAAGATAATTCATTTTTTATGCAGGCAGATGCTAATACACATTGGAGATTAACTTAAGGTATTATCATATTGTCTTTTAACACAAATATGTTACATTTGCTTTATTTACGAAATTCCCACTATGTTCTACATACTGTGCATGTATAGTGTATATATTAATATTACATGCATATATTATATTATAGCAGTATGTATATCAGGGGTCATTTTCTTGTAGACTTACTGGAACTAAACCAAACAATCAAATTTATATATATATATATGTGTGTGTGTGTGTGTATGTATATATATATAAAATATATAGTCTATAATATGTGCTCTATATAGAAGCATATAGAAATATATAGTATATTATATGTAATATCTAATATAATTAAATTATAAATATATAAAATATATTATATAATATATTATGTATTATATAGTATGACAGATATATAATATATACATTTATTATATTATACATCTATCATATTATAATATATAATATGATGGACATATATTACAATATGATAGCCATATATCTATTATATATAAATTATATATATAATATATAATATGATAGATATATAATATAATATCTATATAATATGTATCTCTATTGCAATTATAACATATAATTCTACAATTATATTATAGATATAGTATACAATATAATATATAATAGAAATATACATATATATTTTTCTATATGTGTTTATATATACATAAAAAATAAAACTAACAGATTTAAGCCATTACATATAAATACCATTTCAGTGTCAGTGACAGAATCCTAATTCTACTGAGAATTGTAGAAATGGAGATCTGATTGTTTAAGTGGGCTGATTATTCAATCTAGTGTTTTCTCAGTGGTTGCTTTTGTTACATGAAGCATACTTTATATTACACAGTCACAATTTTATGCATACATACTCAGATTTAAAGATGCTGTATGTGAACATGATTATATAAATTTGATTCATAGCTGTATCTGAAGAAGCCAGAATAAGCCTCAGTCTCCACTGACTCCCTCTGAGTCTTCATTATCTATTATTTCCACCTCCTATGTCCATGCGAACACATATTTTTTTTTCTTTTTCTTGAGAAAAAAGGGAGTTTATTTTTATGTACATACACACATCTTAGGAAATAAATTGTCCTTCCTGATGTAAATATAACAGGCTTGCATTTTAAGAAGTATTTCAAGGCTGGTACTTAGTTAAAACACTTAGATTTTAATGTGTTCTTCATAGTTACCTGTAAGTCAGGAGATAAT
>CAUYON010170332.1:0-37147 GCA_963573935.1 Arctocebus calabarensis
GTGTATCTCATTGCCAGGTTTTCTAAATAGTTTTATTGGAACACAGGAACACTTATTTGCTTATGTTTTGTCTATGATGGCTTTCACGCCACCATGGCTGAGTTGGTATTAAACTTTATGGCTCTCTTTCTTTAAGGCTGCATAGTATTCCATGGTATACATGGACCACAATTTATTAATCCATTCGTGGGTTGATGGGCATCCGGGCCCTTTTTGTGATCTTAATGCAGCTTCTGACTGTGTTCGCCACCCTTCCTTCCTCCTCTCGGTTCTGGTGTCCCTGACCAACCAGTGCGGTGTCCTTCTTCCCATAACCGAGCCCTCCAGCTGTGACCCTCGCAGGGCTCTCCTTCTTTGCACTGTTGCCTATGCCAGATCCATGACGCCCTCCCTCCTTGGCTTCACTCTGGGACCCAAAACAAGACTTGTCTTTCCTGCTCATCACCTTTACCACGCAGTCTAGCAGTTAGACACTTTTAATAAAAACGTGGCCATTTACTCAAGCTTTAACTTCTGAGATACTAAAGCACGTATTTACCCTTGAGCAGAAGATGAATTTACATTTCTTTTTTTTTTGGCCAGGGCTGGGTTTGAACCCTCCACCTCCAGTATATGGGGCTGGCGTCCTGCTCCTTTGAGCCACAGGGGCCGCCCAATTTATATTTCTTTAATTTTGCTGGCAGTAAGCAATTCAAAATTCAACCATTCTGCTAGACCTTTCTTAATAAACTCCCAAACAACTCTCCACAGCTAATTACTGAACAAAAAGAACCAGAATGGTTGGTGTGTACACATCAGGTCTATCTTACTCTGACAGAATAAAAGATGATATTTTACTTGCAAAATCACAATAAGGAAAGAAAACACAGGGAATCTTCTAAGTTATAGATTTGAAAGAAGAAAAGTGTGATAAAAATGTGTCCAATTGTTATAAATTGTATTAAATTTTTTGAATACTCAGAGCAATTCAAGGAATTATGAACCACACATATCATTTGTATTTAGAAAGCCTTCATAATATACTGTTACAGGCTGACTTGTATCCCACCCCAATATTCATATGTTGAAGTCTTAACCTCCAGCACCTCAGAATTTGACTATATTTCAAAGTAGGGACTTTAAAGACACAATTAATTTAGAATGAGGTCATCAGGTTGGGCCCTAATCCAATATCACCAGAGTCCTTGTAACAGGAGGCAGTCTGGACTCAGCGTTGACACTGCAGAGGGACATCTGCACAACAGAGGTGGGCCCACACAGGGCTCCCTGGGGACTTCAGAAGGGGCCACCCTGCCAACACTTCTGGGTCAGACTCCAGCACCCAGAACTCTGAGGGAATAAATTTCTGTTGTTACCCAGTCCGTAGTACTTTATTAGGTCAGCTCTAGCAAACTAATACAGGTATTGTACATATAAGAACATATATTAGATATTATTATACCTGTTTACTAACATAGAGTCAAACGCTTAGAGATTTTATGAATCTGGTAAGATCACGCAGTGAAATCTGAAAGAACCCAGTAGCAACCCCAGGTCTTCTAACTTTCAGTCCAAGTCTATTTCTTTTGCGGGTGGGTAGGGGGGGACTAAAAAATCTCTTTTCCTTCTGCCATCGCCTGTGTCCAAGGCCACCAGGCTAAGGTGGGAGAACAACTTTATTTAAGATAAATAATTTTATCAGCTTGACGGGACTGCTAGACTACTGAGTTCAGCACAAAATAATAATACCAGAAGGCATAGCATGTTTATCCTACTGCTTCGGTAAGAGGCCACATCCAATCACAGAAAGTTACATCAGAAGTCCAAAGTGAAACTACTGAAATTCACTTCAGAAGCTGATTTAAAAAGGCTGTTTTCTGAGGTGACTCCCCAGACCTCCTCCTGACAATGCAGCAGTAACACAAGTCTCTCCCCCCCCACACCCCCGCCAGACATTGCACTCAGGGTGCTGAGGCTGGAACACTGAGGATCACGTCATCATGGCTTCCAAAACACATGCTATAATATTCCTGCAGCTGACTGTGGTGGCTTTGGAGAAGCAGCAGCAGCACTGGTTCCAAAAGGACAGATGCTGTGTCAGACCGTGAACCACAGTGGGTGTGGCATACCACCTGAAGCGTTTCTGTCTGGTTTTCTTCCAGGCTGCTGGTACAGAGTGTATCTAGACTGGGCGAACTTGTTTACAGCCCCAGTAAATAAGTGCGAGAAGTGAGCAGCCATTTCTCTATAAAATCTTGCAGTCTGTACAGTGGACACTAATTCTGTTCTTAAGTAAAGTAGGCGAATGTCTTCATATTAACAGAATGAAATTCCTTATTTAACCTTCTTAGCCACTGAGCAGAAGTCAAACCCTGTCCTTCATGGAGAAAACATTAATCTATCAGAAAACGTGACCAGGCTTCTGAGAAGGGGGACGGTGGTCTGTGTATACAGAAGACCCTCCCGTTACTGTAAACCAGAACAGACGACACAGCGTGGTGCACGGGGGAGGGAGGCCTGTGATGAGGTCAGGTCTTGGTGACTTGTTTGTGTGACACAGGAGTTCCTAACAGAATGGACATGGGAAAAGCCAAAGAAACTAATTGATTCACGCATTTCTTAAAGCAGCAAGGAGCTGAACTGTCTAGTTGGAATTTACTGTGAACTAATGCTTAGTATTCAAATTTAACATGCATTTTGGATGAAATGTAAACATCTTATTCTCTTTCCTATTTAGTGTGCTTTTAGTAAGTCCATCAAACAATTGGTTACTAAAATGACATTCTCAGTATGAAGTTGCATGATTGGAAATATAAATGATGCCATGTAAGGCTTATCGTCTTCATCACATTTGACCAGGGTTATCTTCCAGCAAGATAACGGGAAATAAACTACAGAAAAAGCAAAGAAGTTTTGTGCAGACTTGGGTTTCTAGCAACCTAAGATTGCGAAATTATAGGCATTCCATCTGCTCACCAGCTGTGGCTCCTAACCCTCTGTGACAGCCTGGGCTTACACAAGTCCATGAGAGTCACAACATCTTCCAAATTTCACTTCATGTTAGTTGCCAGGACTGATTTTTGAGACACCAGCCTCCAGTGAAAGCAGCATAGGAGCTGATGTCATCAGCAGGTGTTAATTTTCAGAGCAGTAAAAATAAATGGGGAGAGAGACTAAGATGGTTCCAAGACAGTCTTAGGGTTCTGTGCTCTCCAGCAAAGCCCAAAGGCTCAAATAAAGAATATTCTCCTGAAATATGAAACTAAAACTTCCCTAAAACATGTAGAAAGCTATATAGGAAAGATCATTTCCAGCTATGTCCAAAACAAGGTCTTTGGCAGCAGCCAGTCCTCCTCCCAACTGCCACCCATCAGGGCCCCAGAGCTGTCACTGCCCCTCACTGGCACAAAGCTCAGCTAAGACTGTCCTGAAGATACTGAAGACAGTTTCCAGAAGCTCCATATTGGGAGATCACCACAGCCTGACTGAGGAATAGATAAGGCATTCTACTGAAGAAAACACCCCACTTTTATTACAGTTGCAAGCAAGAGTCATGGTATTGCTTCATGTGCATTACTTTTAAACTCCAAAATACCTCCCCGCTCTCTGTGTAGAGAAAGAGAAGGGAGATTTCTTTCCAACTCTTAGGCTTAAAGACAACTTGGTTTTATAGGCAAGTACTGGTTTATATTATTTCCCATATTTTCAGTCAGACTGTGGAATCTTCTAAGAAAAAACCAGAATTAGAAATCCCTGCTTAAGCCCCGTGGTGATGTGACCCAAATGACAATTATCAATAAGGGCTCGGATTTGCTTCCTCCTCAGCTTGTTCTGACAGACACTCCATGTCCAAGGCTACATACTGCAGAGGTTTACTTTTCCAGAATGTCATTACGGGGGGGACTTTCTGAACCAAGATAGCAGGGCTCACCCTTGTTCCAAATTGTCAGTGGTATAGAAAGCTTTCATGGATGGACGGTAGTTAAGTCTCAAAATTAGTAAGTCTCAAAATAGAATCTGGTGTTCTGTCTTCCACTCATGTTTGGAAGGTAATGGGTCTCCATTTTTTCCCCCCAGTTTTGGCTAGGGCCAGGTTTGAACTCACCACCTCTGGTATATGGGGCCAGCGCCCACTCCTTGAGCCACAGGCACCACCCTGGGTCTCCTTTTTTGTTTTTGTGGAGACAGTCTCACTTTTGTCACTCTGGGCGTCACACAGCTCACAGCAACCTCCAACTCATGGGCTTAGGCGATTCCCTTGCCTCAGCCTCCCGAGTAGCCGGGGCCACAGGCGCCCATCACAACACCTGGCTATTTTTTGGTTACAGTTTATCTGGGGCTGGGTTTGAACTCGCCACCCTGGGTATAAGGGGCCGGCGCGCTGCCCTGGGTCTCCATTTGTATTTCTGACAGAGCTGAGCTTTGCCCAGAGCCCCATCCTAAGAGCAGGGTGCCGGCAGAGGCAGCCGTTGGTGCAGAGCCAGATGGGGACAAGGTACCAGGCAGCACTGAGCACTGAACAGCCACACCGCTCACAATGCCTCTACAATTCGCAAAGAATATATCGTCTCATTTGTCAATAGAATAGGAGCACGTGAAATAATTATGAATTTAAAAAAGTATGAATAAAAGGTACTGAATAATATGAAAGTTTTTATACTATTTGTTAAAGATGCTTTTATAAAAGTGCTAAGGAAGTCAAAACTATTAAGAGCTGGTATCTGAAAAAAATCTCTAAATTACAGAAGAAACTGGCAGTTTAAAATAATTTCTAGGCCAGATGCAGTGGCTCATGCCTGTAATCCCAACACTCTAATAACTTGAGATCAGGAGTTTGAGACCAGCCTGAACAAGAGAGAGATCCCCATCCCTACCCAAAATACAAAAGACGAGCCAGGCATTGCGGTGGGCACCCGTAGTGCTGAGGCGGGACTGCTTGGGCCCAAGAGTGTGAAGCTGCTGTCAGCTGTGATGCCACCACTGCACTCTACCTGCGGTGACACAGTAAGACTGTCTCAAAAAGAAAAAAAAAGTTTCTGCATGAAAGTCCTGTTTTAATATTCCCACATAAGTTTTGTGCTATGCACTCAAGAGTATCTGAGTGAAGGCTTAATTTGTATGAATTATGTGAAACTTAATAAAAATTGGACAGGGGAAAACACAAAGTCCAGATTCTACCTAGGGTAAGAGCTAGTGACAGCAGAAACAATACCAGACTGCCCAAACTAACCACAAACACCCAAAGAGGTTCGCTGTTACTCGACAAAAGTGGCAGAGTGGTGATGACACTTCATTGCATTATTTGGCCAGAAGGGAATATAAGACTTCATTTATTTATTTTTTTAAAAAAGCCTTCTTCTGTGGGGAGAAAGAGGTTTAGCACAGAGTTCTTACCCAGAGTTCAGTTCCCCAAAAAGCATTTTACACCAACTAGCTGTGTGCTGGGCCGCTGGCCCTCAAACACGCACAAGAAACTCTCTGCTAACGCTTTCCAACTGCGAGGAATTCTGTATTGTAACCCACGTCTATAAAACGAAATTTTTTAAATGAAAAGCAAATTCAGCGATTCGTATTATCTATAGAAGATGTTTGGAAGCCCCCCTGGGTGAGCTCTGCATGTCAGCCTCTGCCAACTCCGATGTGATACACAGCGTGAGCTTTGTGGGGGTACGGACAGCACACACAAGCAGGCGTGGAGGGGGGCCTGACACGGTCTCCCCAGTGCTGAAGCATCTGAGGTACACCAGCATGGACAGGATCCTGTCAAATGAAGTGCAAGAGAACTTTTCCAGAGAGACGAGAAGGGGTGGAGGCCTGAGGGCAGGCGGGGCCTGCATTGGGAGAAGTGGAAAGGGGACTGTGTGCTGAGGGGCAGGGCGGAAGGCGCCAGCCAGCTGCTGCCAACTCTGATACCAGGGCAAAGAGTGCCCACTTCATGTTAAGTGTGAAAGGAAAACATCTGGGATTTTAACGAGACCTCCAGCCACTGCATGGAGGCCGTACTGTGAGCGAGCCAGCGCTGAGCAGAGGCCAGGGGCGTCAGACTCCACACACTGGAGCTTCCGTGGCAGCACAAGCAGTGCTCACATCCCCAGAGACTCAGCGACACACTGAGTAACACTGACGTTTAGGAAAGATTCACATTGAACGAAATACGTTCTGAATACACAGAACCTCTTCACTAGTTTCCCAACAATCAATACTATTTTCTAGGCCTACGTTTTCATATACAATATTAAGATTTAAGAAGACTTGTGACCAAGAATTTGCTTGATAATGTCCTACGAAAAAGCAAGAATTTGTACTGTACTTGTTATGCAACCTAAAGAATCCAGACTAGGAAGAAAGTTGTGGATTCCAGCATACAAATATCATCACGGTGCAAAGTAACCCTTGTTTCTAATGCTGCTTGCTGACCGGGATGTGTCGGAGTGAGGGGCCTCACACCATTCTAGACGAGTAACACCAACAGCAGCAAGTCACATTCGCCACATTTAAGATTTCAACATATTTCCATGGATGCTGTGGCACACACCAAAAGCCAAATTCTACTAAGTAGAAAATGTACTTCAGTCTCCAGAACTGTTCTCAAATAGTAAAACAATCTACCAGACATACGTTAAAATAGTTTTTCCCAAAGTTCTTTATTATTCCCATTTAAATTGGTTCTGAAAGGAACTGGCAGTGCATTTGGCATGCTGCAGTGACTGACACTCCTAAGGAAAAACTCATAAGGAGCTAAGCCTTGTGAGCATGGCTTAAATTAGACAGACTTAATTTTTAAAAATCATACAAAGTAAGACTGGAAAAACTATTAAGAGGGATAGTTTGTGATCCCTTCAGCTTCTTCTCCCCCTTTCCTAAGGTCCTAGCAATTCCGTAAGAGTTGACTGTAAGACTACACTGGCTACAGGGTCACTGTGACCAACCTGACTTGTGCTTCTCCCCAGTTTCCCTACTTCTCATTACAGACTGTCATGGCATTTTTATGAGCTGTCCTATGTCCTGTATTACCTCGGCTGAGTGTAATCCAACTCAGTTCTCAGGTCTGGCCAATTTTTTTCTAACTTATTCTTTTTTTCTTGCTTCATTTATACAGTCTGGACTTTTTTTTTTTTTTTAGGTAGAGACAGAGTCTCACTTTTGTCACCCTTGGTAGAGTGCCGTGGCATCACACAGCTCTCAGCAACCTCCAGCTCCTGGGCTTAGGTGATTATCTTGCCTCAGCCTCCCAAGTAGCTGGGACTACAGGCGCCCACCACAACGCCCGGCTATTGTTTTGTTGCAGTTTGACCCCGGCTGGGTTTAAACCCACTACCCTTGGTATAGAGGGCCAGCGCCCTACCCACTGAGCCATAGGTGCCACCACAATCTGGACGTTTTACTTCAACTTTATTACTCTCATTAGCCTCAGGTTTTAGGATTCTATATAATTCTATACTTACTGCCCAGGTAATTTTTAAAACCCACAGCATAATACACAGTTCTGACCAATCTGTTCATCTAATAAGTGATGTGCTAATGTTTACACAACTTAACTTTAATGTGTGTGTGTATAACTTCCCATTAAGTTTACTATAAGCAATAATTATTAAGAACACAGCAAGGCAGGTAACAGGGCTTTAGAACTGATTACCAATGTGACATATGACACCGTAGGGTCCATATAACTCTTCTTTGGAATTAAACCAATTTTTAGACTCTAGGTAATAGCCATCAAAGAAAAGTTACACGTATCAATTCATTACAAAAGCTACCCAGTCTATACCCCAAAAGTACCAGCTTTTATGGAATTTTCTTAGGAAATATTTCATGGATATTGGAGTCAATAAGAACTATTTTAAAAGCTTTGTGAGTCTTACCTCATGCAAGGCAAAAACTATTTTGCTTCTTTTTTGTAGAAAATATGTAACAAATTAGATGGGTTCATTAGTTACATAGGGAGTCCCAAGAGGCACCAGGCATTTTACAAAGAGGTGGCCAACATGTAGAGAATTATTTTGTAAATACTTTGTTAAATTTTGTAATGACTATTTTGTAAATAGAGGTACATTTCACTACTGGTTCCTATCTTCCCTATGTGTGGTGATTTTAGGGGTGACTTTTGGAACACCATGTAGAATGACATGAAAAGAATGAAGACAATTGGGTCCAACTAAAGGAACTGACCTCAAGAGCCACGACTGTCCTGGAGTTTATCACAAGCTTTAATTTGCCTTCTAATATGCAACTGAAATTTGCTACTGAATTTTTAGGCACCACATAGAATTATCCCAAATTTAGCAGAGAAAGAAAGAAGATTGATGGGTGGCGCCTATGGCTCAGTGAGTAGGGTGCTGGCCCATATACAGAGGGTGGCAGGTTTGAACCTGGCCCCAGCCAAACTGCAACAAAACAATAGCCGGGCGTTGTGGTGGGTGCCTGTAGTCCCAGCTACTTGGGAGGCTGAGGCAAGAGAATCGCCTAAGCCCAGGAGCTGGAGGTTGCTGTGCGCTGTAACACAACGGGCACTCTACCAAGGGCAAGAAAGTGAGACTCTGTCTCTAAAAAAAAAGAAAGAAAGAAAGAATATTGAGAATATTCACATTCACCCCTGCTCAAATGCAGTTAGGATTCATATAAATTAATGCCAATCTTTATCTTTTGATTTCCTGTTCTTCCCAGCTTATGCATTAAAATGACTCACTCAGAGAAAACCTGCTCACAATAGTATAGCAGAAAAACAACATACTTTTGCAATAATCCCAGTGGTAGAATATTCTTTAGGTAAAAGGTAATTCTTTTAGTGTCCATAAATCTAGGCCTGGTAATGTATGAAATTGAATAAAACTGAAAAATTATACAAAAGAGTTCCCATGAAACATACAGTTCTCAGATGCCTAAAATTTCTCTTGAATAAAACAATTTGCTAGGAAAAATATTACCACCTAAGAAAGTACAATCAGCACTCATCATCTCTAATGCTCGGTTGTGTGGGGATGTTTATCTTCAATGTTGCTGTACCAGTCACAGCGCTGAGCAGTAGGGCTGTAGCCACCGCATCAACAGACTTCACGGTACTGTGGTTTCTTTCCATTGTATTCCTCGGTATCTTCACAAAACACAGTATCTCCTGTCTTAAACAAGACATTGATCTACTGCAGCCCCCAGAATATGACTTTTGATATACTCCTTGCAATAAATATCCTATCAGAGGACAGATCACTGAGTTCACTGGTGTTCACCATTTCCTCTACCACTGAAAGTAGGAAAATAATAACTCTGGGATAATAACAACCAAGAAACAGAACAGAGATATACTTGGTATAGTTATTTACTAATTACTAATCATATTGAGGTGTGGAATATTAAGTTGAACCATATGACACTTCTAATATTCAACTCTTGCTTTAACAGAAACGACAATTACCTGCAGACTTACCCAATATTATAAATGAACTATTACAATAATTTCTGACCATCATTTTAAGTTTCAGGTTCTCCTCATACACCAAGTCTTCACCAGAGGTTTAACAGCAGCACATGAATCTTTCTCCCTTATCCTCTTAATAAGGAGATGACTAAAGATAAAAACAGGCAAAAGGGGTGAGCAGGAAGAAAGTGGGAGACAAGGACAGTCGTCCAGCTGGCCGAGCACCCTGCTTAGAAAAGGCCGTGAGCTCATCTGCTGTGCTTCCTTTCCCTCAGACGTGCTCGATGATAACTGTCTTAAAATACAAGCAACTCTTGAGAACTGTTCTTCAGAAGTGAATGAGGTGATTGCTATGATGACAATCTAGTACTAAAAACATTCTTCTCATTTCCTGTGTCCTTACCCATTCCAAAATGCAAAACAAAATAAACTCAGCACTAAATCAGTGAATAAAAAGTCTTGAATTAAAAAAATCCCTTTGTAGTATAAAAGATAATAAATATGGCAAGTCTTAGAAGCCAGGGATACAGGTGTGGGTGGTGGTGGTGGTGAAGTTTATAGAATAAAAATTCAAGAAACAAAGAAAAATATAGGAGAAACAGAGAAGATTGAGTGTGTGAGAATCCTAATTTTTTCATACAAAATATCCCACAGATTATCCAGTTCAGAAAACCCAGTTCTGGAATCTTAAGTATAAAGTATGAAAGTATTGTATTTCCCATTCCAACTTCGGGTAGCATGACCTTAGAACCAACAAGCCTTAACGTTATTAATAAGAAATAATGCAATAAACAGGCAAATCGGCAGGAAATCATACTGATTCTATAGAGCATTTACCTTCACTACCCAAAAGATAATTTTCCTTCTGGGAAATGCAATGCAATAGCAAATTATCTAACTCAGCTCAGACACTTTCATCCTCATACATGATGCCCTAAACATCCACGGTGACACCAAGACAGAGCCGGAGATTAAAATCTATGAAGAATACAACTTCAGGGTGGTGCCTGTGACTCAAAGGAGTAGGGCACCGGCCCCATATACCAGAGGTGGTGGGTTCAAACCTGGCCCCAGCCAAAAACTGCAAAAAAAAAAAAAAAAGAAGAAGAAGAAGAAGAAGAAGAATACAGCTTCACAGATGTGGAATTCTTCAACAAGATGAAAGAAAACTGCAATAGAATTTTAGCCATCTTCCCAAAGATGATAGTGTGAGCAGTAAATAAAACCAATGCTGTCAGTGTTTAAAAAAAAAACTCGATAGCTGAATAATTAAGGCACCAATAATCATTTTTTACATAAGTAACACATGATTTTTAAGAGAACTTTCAAGAGATCCTGATATCTTAGAGAGTTCTTTCAACAACCTTCCACTAAAAGATAAATCTTCCTGAAAGATTAAATACTGATTTTTTTTTAATGTGCTTAGCAAGATACTTAACATAGTTTTAAGGAACTCAGTGAACCTAAAATATGACAGTTTCTCCATCCCTCTTGGCTTGAAGGATCTTACTGTTCCATATAATATTTTGTGTCTTTTCAAATAATAGGGAAAAAGAGGTCAACGTAAGTTCACCATGTGAATTAGGCACAATAATAAATGCATTTATGAATTTTTTAAAAATTGCTGGTAGACCTAGTTTTTCCCACTCAGTTCCTCACATTGCATTCCTGGGTTAGATCTAATAAGTCCAGAAAGCAAGACATGAGCATTTTATTGAAACACCATAAATATTCCTTTTTTATTACATATAAAAGGTAACACGAAAGTGCACAAAGTTTGTGGGAGAACTTGAAATAATCATGGCTTCTTTGATTAAAGCAGGTTGCTTTTAACAAAGGCACACTAACCCACGGATAAAAGAGAAGTGGTGGTTTCCCCCTTACCAAAAATAAAAAAAATTCAAAAATTTCTCTACTTTGCATTTTTAACTGGCTCGGCACTCAGCTCAGTGAGTAAAGTGCCAGCCACATACACCAAAGATGGCGGGTTCGAGCCCGGCCTGGGTCTGCTAAACAATGACAACTACACTCAAATATAGCCGGACAGTGTGGTGGGGGCCAGTAGTCCCAGCTACTTGGGAGGCTGAGGCAAAGAATTGCTTAAGCCCAAGAGTTTGAGTTGCTGTTAGCTGTGATGTCACAGCACTCTACCCAGGGCAACATGGTGAGACGCTGTCTCAAAAAAACAAAACAAAAAAACCCTCTAAAACTTCACTTTAACAACTTCAGTATTCAAACCCCCAACACCTCAGTACAGCGCACCACAACTCGTTTCAAAGTTCTGCTGAAGAATTCACTTTCAATTTGCTTATGAAGTCAATATGTGTGGGCCACAGACACGTTAACCCAGCACAGGACAAACGTGCCAGTAAAGTCCGAGCAGGAAAAGAGCAGATTTATCCATGTGGAGATTTGTTCCCAGTGAACCTGCCAATGAAAGAGTTCATGGACCACAACAGGGCAGAAAGGCTTCCCCACCCCTCTGGAAAATGTTAACCTAGTGGGAGGAATGGAATATGTAACAATAGAACCATGCAACCTCTCTTATTTTCTGCCTCTCCACAAATTGTCTTTACTCCAGAGCCATCTAATCTTCCCTGCCCACTGTGTATGCCCCTTTCATTCCACTTGCTTCCCTATTTTCACCACTTGCTTTTATTTCAATGTACCATTCCTCCACGGTCCTCCTCATTTGTCCCCACTCCTCACTTTCCAGTCTTCCTGAACCATCACAGTTTGCCTTTGTGCTTGGACCAAATCTCTCCATCGCCTGGTCTGGCCTTTTCTGCCCTTCCCCGAGCACACCTCCTCCCCAGAAAACCCCATTCGTCTGCCACAGCTGGGAAGTAGCCCTTAAGATCATGGTGGAGGGGCTCGGCACCTGTGGCTCAGCGGGCTAAGGCGCCAGCCATGTAAATCTAAGCTGGTGGGTTCGAATCCAGCCTGGGCCCGCCAAACAACAATGACGGCTGCAACCCAAACAAAAATAGCCGGGCGTTGTGGCGGGTGCCTGTGGTCCCAGCTACTTGGGAGGCAGAGGCAGGAGACTCACTTGAGCCCACGAATTGGAGGTTGCTGTGAGCTGTAATGCCACGACACTCTACACAGGGCGACAGCTTGAGGCTCTCTCTCAAAAAAAAAAAAAAAGATCATGGTGGAGGGGGAGAGTTTTTTAAAATGGAAATTCAGCACCAGAGAACATTAAGAAAATTGTACAGTTAGCTACAGGGGGACTCACACTCATTACTTGGTAAGTCTGAGTGCGCTGAGCTGGCAGCACTGCTGTTTCCCAGAGACGCTTCACACTCTGTTCTCTGCTGATGCTTGATAGAATTTCAAGTAAATATAGTTCTGCTATGCTGTGTGTCTGGTACACAGTGGCACTGCAATGGGGTGGGGAGTCCGGAGGTTCTGGACATCTATCTATTTAAGTAGGACAACCAGTGGGTCAGTTGCTGACTCCTCCCCCCACCAATGGAAAGAAACTGTTTTAAATGTAAATAAAGGCCAAGGCTGACCCTATATAAAATGTGACCTTAATCAGCACTTCTGCCACATTGACTACAATTGTCACATTATAATACTGATCACAAGAAACCAGAGACTCAATATTCTGCCTTTTCCTATAATTTATGTAGGAGCCAAGAGCTCCATTCCATGGACGGGACACAGTGACAAAACCAGTGTTGACTTAACAGCAGGAAATTTGCCCCAAAAAGCTATCTCAAATACTGATACTATTTCAGCTAGTGTGTCAATAAAAATAGAAGTAGTTTCACACAGTACTTGGTGGTCAGCCTCTTCAGTGCCCCCCTGCCCCCCACTGCAGGGAGAACCCCCCACACTATGTTAACAGGGCAGGTCTATACAGCCCACAGAATGCAAAAGTAACAGTGGACAATTTCAGGGTGTGAGGAAATGTTGTGGAAGGCTTTGAAATTTACTGGGTTGCCTAGCTAGCTTATCCAGAGCAAGGAATGTGGGTGTTAGTAAAATAAATAAAGAAAAGCTGTTGCCCCCTCCATCTAACCTTCCCCCACCTTTTTTACAACACCTATGATA
This sequence comes from Arctocebus calabarensis, assembly GCA_963573935.1. Classification (NCBI taxonomy): domain Eukaryota; kingdom Metazoa; phylum Chordata; class Mammalia; order Primates; family Lorisidae; genus Arctocebus; species Arctocebus calabarensis. Next base: position 13,454 of record CAUYON010170332.1, read on the forward strand.
CACAGCTAAGTATATTAGAGAGGTCAGTCTGTTGAGCTAGCAAGCTGGTTCAAACTGTCAAGACCAAGTCAAGACGGCCTATTATACCCCACTGCTCAGGCTCACTCACATAATCCAGCCCAGGAGAAGAGGGGTGAGGAGGAAAGAGGACTGGATTTTATTTTTGCCCCAAACTTATCAGGTTGTTGGTAGGTTAGCAACAGTCATAGAAATCTTTTCTTAGGAGTGGATCCCCTTCGTATGCCTTCCTAGCTCAAGTCCTTGGCAGTCATTGTTCTTTAACACTGCCCCAGACGGCAGGATACCTTACCCCTCAGCATTCTGACGACCACACTCACAGGCTGCGGTTCTGCTAAAACAGCCCATGGAAGGCAGTTCTCATAAGCAAAACAATGTCATGGTCTTCACCAATACTCACCAATACATTTTTAAAGAACTCAGTGTCTGAATTTGTATTAAAAGCTCATGACAGCTCCCTGAAATAGGGTTTTATTACCTCCATTTTATACACACATGAAGAAAATAAAGCTTTGAGAGGTTAACTATCATGCCCAAGGGCACACAGCTGAGCTGGGACTGAGCCTAGATCTGCAAGACCCTGCCCAGTGCATTCCTTCCAAGTATGGCATTTGTGATGACGACCTTTAGCCCAGTTAAATTCAGAATTCAATATAGCTAAATGAGAGAATAACATGTAAAAGGTTCAATTCAGTAAAATTGAAGGTTATATATACACCAGAAACAAACCATATTATCACTTATACCTGCTATTTACAGGGTTCTTTGGGATAACGTGTACTTTACCAACATGAGTTTTGATGTCATCTAAATGCTACTATGATCTATTCCCAAGAAAGCAAAAGGGCACAGAAAATAATACAGGTTTACAGAGCTAAGTACTACATACAGCAGAAACTAATCAGAAACTCTGCCCTCAAACTTCTGCTGCACATTCATCTCAAAAGAAACTCAAAGAATTTTTTTGTATGTTGTTTGTCTTTTTATACATAAGTGAAAAATGTGAAGCTTCAAGTATGATTAAATGAGTTAAGACTTTTGACCTGACATGAGAAAAATATCTCATCATTCCTGCTTAAAGAACATATTGTTAATATGTGTTAAACATCCTAGATTGCAACAAAAATACAGAAGAGAAGGGATAAAGGCAAAAGTATAGGGTAAGTGATGTAACTTAACAAAGACAACTGCATACTCTGTTCATTGGCAAAACTCGGGTACCACAATTTCCACTTTGTTGAGCTGCCAAATTTACCTTTGCACCAGCAAAGTCAATATCCCTGTAAAGGGAAAAAATTGGCATACAGGGTCTATAGGAAAATATTATTCATAGTCTGGTTTTCCAGCTTTGGGTCTACAGGATAATGCCCAAGTCAGCAAGTAGACTTTAATGAGCAGTGTGTTCCTTATAGAAACAGCCTCCTCTCCAAGCTGCCTCCTCTTCCTCCCACACACAGACAGCTGTAAAGACCTTAGCAGTGGTTCTAAACCTGTGGGTCTGGGAACTCTTTGTAACAATGAAAATACATTCTGCATGTCAGATATTTACATTACGATTCGTAATAGTAGCAAAATTACAGTTATGAAGTAGCAACGGAAATAATTTTACAGTTGGGGGGTCACCACAACATGAGGAACTGTATTAAAGGGTCGCGGCACTAGGAAGGTTGAGGACCACTGCCTTAGAGTCTGCTCAGTCCTCACTCGTCACTCAGAGGCCTCTAAGAGGAACGGATCTGGCAGCCTCTGTTTGAAATGGAAGTGATGGTGTTAACTGTGAGTTTCCTGCCAAAATCAATGTCTCATGACGCTTGCATTTCGATCCAGGGGTCCATATTGTCCTAAAAAAAAGCAAAGGAAGCACTGACTGCCAGGAGCCCTGAGTATTGTTACTCAATGGGCAGCCCATGTCTCACAAGCTCCTGCATGGTGCTCACGCTAACTGCCTGAGATTGCAAGGAACCAGGGCTGGGCTGGACCCCTGGGAACATGGTGACAAGGGCCCATGGGCCCTGCTGAAACAAAAGAATGCCAATTCTATCTTCTTTCAAGGTATGTACAGGTGCAGGAACACCCACATGTGTGATAGTGGTGGGGTTGGGAAATCATACTTAACTGGAGACCCACAGATGAAAAAAGAGAATCTCTTCATTGATGAGATTTAAAAACCACTTACCATAACTCAGCCATTCAATTTACTGAAAAAGAAACTTAGGTTTGGTAAAACGACTTGTTCTATATCATACAATCTGCAACACACACTGCTCCATCTCACAATGCCGTTATGTTTTTAAAACCTTAGAGTAACATGTGAAGGCATCCTCACTCTTAGGGTAGGGCCCAGACCAAGGGACAGCTCAGCCGTGCCAGCTGCACACGCAGACAGGTGTTTGGAATCATAACTCTGCCCTCTGGCTGTGCTCTGTCTCCCCACCCAACCCCACCTGCAACACACTCACACACACACTGGGATTGCTTAGGTCTTTTCATATTAGACAATGAATTCTCCACAGAGGATATTTTTACTTAACATTCATACAGCAGTTCCCAAAACAACACTGGCATAGAGCCTCACTCTCCTTTCTGAGGATATATGACAACTGGCTGAAAATTAGGGGGCTTCACTTAGAATCCGGGATCTTGACTCACTGTACTGTACTGAATAATTTCCTTAATGTCATAGGCTTTTGTTTTTGTCAAGAATAAAATGGAAGAAATGAAATTTCCCTCTCACTTAACAAAGAGCACTTCTTTACCTTTCATTATTTTAACTGGGTTTTGGCCACAGAACAGCCTCAAGCCCCAGCTCTTGCATAATATTCTGCATACAAGAACAAATTTTTCCATTCCTGGGACTTGAAGCCTAAGCACTGATCTAAAATCAAGTCCAACATCTGCGGACTTGATGCCTAAGCAGAGATGTAAAATCTAATAGTGGAAGAGAAAGAGAAAAGGGGGCCAAAAATTCTTGAAATACATTTCCCTAATTTATGTGTCATTATAACATCTTGGGCAGGAGAGACAGTCTTCACAGAGGAGGTGTTAATTGAGCTGGTTCTTAAAGAACTGAGTTTGCTAGGAAGAGGAACAAGAAGCACAGGCCAAGAGGAATGAGGCATATCCGTGCAATGTTGCAGAATACAGGGTGTGAGGGATTCTGAGGGTCACAGGAGGCCAGCCTGTGCCACATCAAGCAGCTGAGACGTCATCCTGCAGACAACATGGAGGTTCCTGAAGTGCAGGCTGGAGGGCAGCAGCATGTTCACAGCTCGTGACATGTTCAGCTCTGATTTAGTGAACATGGATGATGGCCAGAGGGAGAAATGGATACCCACAATAACCACAAATCTGAAAACATTTGATGGCCCTTTGGGAGGCCCTTTAAGGATCAGATGGAGCAAAGGAAATCATAGAAACTATATGAGGAGAGACCAAGGACGGGGTCTATGATAAAGGATGTTCTCTTTAGAACTGGAGAGTCACTTGAGGAGGTGATGAGAAGATGGGTGAAATATGGCACCAGTTCTATCAGAGAGGCCCCCAGAGGGTATGGTGCATTTCCAGCACAGTGGCAACCTCTCTCAGGAGCCCGGAAGCAGCTTTCAGAGGTAGCATTTAGGGCGCAGGTTCAGCTTCCAAAGAAGACATGGGCTCTGGCTTACAGGACTAGGCGGTGGGGTGGGGGTCAGATGGGAGAGCAGAGAGGTGTCTGTTTTGAGGAGGAGATACCTTGGATGAAAAGTAATCTGTGATCACAGGAATCCTGAGGATGAGGGAGACAGTAAGAATATCCAAGTAGTAAGGGTTACCATTACACTACAGTGTTAAGAGCTAAGCTGGGCTATTCTGAATACTTAGTAAAGAAAATTAAAAGATCTATTTTATTGATGACAGAGGTTCAGGACACACCAAAAATAAATAGTTAGCAATTGGCAAAGCCCAATTCTAAGCCAAGTACCAATGTCTAATACCAACGTCCCAACTTTTCTCTGCCCACATTACCTTGTCAACCCCAAGGGACCGCAAGGAGACAGGAAGCCTCTATTTCTCAGAGGGTGCTGTGAAATTCTGTCACGCCTGTTTTCCTGAAGGTAACAGTTAATGAAAGGAGGGGTCAGCACCCAGTGGTGTCCTTGAGCAACTAGTTGCAGGAAGAGGAAGAGGTGCAGCGGCTGCCTGTGTCCACACAGAAGCCTTCCTCTGGAAAACAGAGCGACTGGGAATGCAGGATTCATTTCACAAGCATTTACCTACTATGGTGCCTACTATGTGCCAGACCCAGACTAGGAGGGAGGGAAAGAGGGGTGAGTGGAACGAGGTCCCCACCTCTCTCTGAGCACAACTGACTGGGCCATTCCTTCCTTGACCATCCTCAGTGCTTCCTACTAGGAAGTATTAACAGTCTTCTCTCTTGGCTGACAATTATCCCCAATTATTTTTTTGATTTAAAAAAAAAAAAAGTTGCCCACCACCACCACCACATGACGCCCAAACCGGAAAGATTCCCGCCTTCCTGGTCCTCAAGTTCCGGAGCTCCCCCTTCACCCTGCCAGAGTCTGCCTCCCGCCCTGTGCTCGCTTTGACCACAGGACCAGGTACCAGCTGAAGAGTTGCTCTTTTTAAGTGGTAAAAGGGTGAAAAATGTTAATAGATTGCCTCAACAGTAAGAGGCTTGGCCTCCTCCGGAGATGAGGATGACTGAGCAGAGAAACCCCGCTGGCTAAGCTCAGCTGTCCGCGCGGGCAGACCCCACACAAGCTGAACCGGGCATCGTACTACTGCAGTTCAACGTGAAGCAGGACCGCTGCAAATTCAAACATTATTTAAGCAGTCAGCTGTGGCGAGCTCTGGCAGAGACGCTTGGGGTTAGAGCTCGACAGGGAGGCAGGAAGAAGCCTGGCGGGGTCCCCTGAGCCGGCACCCACGTTCTGAGGTGGACACAGCTGAGGCCTCCGCACCTGACCCCCATCTCCCGCCAGGAAAGACTCTCCAGGAATCTTTAATGATGTGATACAGGTCCCATCAAGCAACTCTGGGGAATCTTTCACTCTCAGCCTTACTCATGGCTTCACCTTATTTGTCCTCAATATCCTTTGGTATTTATTATGTTTGAATTGGCTGTGTTTTTAGAAGAGTTTAGGTTCATAGTCCAACTGAGAAGGCGCAGAGTCCTAGCCGCCCCACCTCCTGCCCAGGTGTCAGGGCAGGTGCATGTCCTCAGCAGGACTGTCAGCGCGTCCTGGCCACCCCAGCCCGCGGTTCACACTAGGGTGCTGCCCCCTGATTCTGGACACACCCAACAACGCACCTCCACCCTCAACGTGGATCCAGGTGCCCACACACGAGTTTCACTGCCCCCAAATCCTCGGTGTCTTGCCTATGTCTCTCACTCTCTACCTGCTCCTAGAAACTACGAAATCTCTTCACCTTCTGTCTCCACAGCTCTGCCTTTCCCAGAATGTCGTGCACAGGGGCGCCTCCACTCAGGAGCGTGCACGCGGGCTCCTCCGCACCCTGCCGGGCTGGCAGCGTACTGCGTTCAGGACTGAACCCCGCTCCCTTTGTCCAGGTCGCTGTAGTGCAGTCACCTCCTGAAGGGCTTCTCAGTTGCTTGTCAGTTTTGACCATTATGAAAAAAGCTGCTACAAACATTTACATGCAAGTTCTGGGGTGCAAATAAGTTTTTCCACTTATTTGGGTGAACATGAATTTTTCATCCCATGCACAAATCCCCTCAGCTTCCAGCTGAAAGGAGGGAGGGTCCATTGACTCTGTCCCCAGCACAGTGAGAGCAGCGCTCTGGGTGAGTCTGAGGGGGTGACTTGACAAGAACAGGAGCAACAAACCGAGTTTGAACTAAATTTGTTCTCCTTTTTCTCATGAGACACCATGTTCCCAGAACCCCAAGGCAAAAGTGATGTCACTGTTGCCCAACAAATGAACATGCATTGCACACAAGAGTAAAGGTCCGGCGTGCTCCCTCTCATAAGGTATGACGCCAAAATGCTTCTGAACATACTTGTGGGTATTAGCAAATACTTCAGTGTAGATTTCAATGCAAATCCCTTTCTTCTCTTGCAACTATAATAATAAAAAACAAAGCAGCTTATACCTTTAGATACATGTGATATGAAATAACTGTATATGTAAGAAAGGTATTTATTTTTGCCAAAGTTAATCAATAATTGCATTAATTTTTGTGGTAACTTCAACCTCCTTAATTTTATTTTCCTTCCCTTATCATCTATCTTTTTGTCCCTAATGCTTCCTTAAATTTATTAACCTGCCTCTATTATATGTATCTGCCATCTGCCTTAAATCATTTTTGGTGTAAGGCAGGGCAAAAATTATTAAATAATGGGTCAAGTAATCAAAGTACTTCAAAACTCATAAGCTGTCTGGACAATTTATACGTCCTTTTTTGTATGAAAACTCCCTTTAGAAAAACTGACCCCTAATTTTTTGGTATAAATTCTATTATACAGCTATGGTTGAAGTGTTATTACGAAAGCCTCTTGAACTTTCAGTCTCTGATATGATACTTGTCTTTTGTTTAAGTACTGTTAAGAATGAGGCATGATAACTAACAGTACGTAAAATTTGGAAAACAGAGAAAAGAATAATGAACAAAATGAAAAGCATGCACGCCACACTCACTCAGAGAACGTGTCTCACATTGCATGGTTTCTTACTATTCATCTCATGCTCTGATTCACTCACTCACATAATGGGGCCTCTGAAGCCAATACTTGGCTTTACCTAACTTTCCTCAAACCGGTCAGAGGCCTGTCTTCCTCAGACACCCAAACACACATGACCTCCACCTCTCTCATTCATAAGCACATTCGCACAGACACTGTCCTTGCTTCCACCTGGATGAGCTGCGGGAGGGAATCAGCAAGTATGCTGAGTGTCAGTCAGTTCTTCCCATCTTTTATACCTGCTCCTGTCTATGTTTTCCAGTAATTTAAAGCTGTAGACTCACCTACCTTCTTTTGCTTCACTTAAGCCAATCATCTCCATGCCTATAAAAAAAAGCCTTTTTTGTTCCTGAGACATCAAAATAAGTTGTCTCTAAATTTCACCCCAAAACTTCATTTAAAACACATGTATCTTCCACCCCAATTGATCTAAAGCCACAAGATTAGCCGACAAAAATAAAATGCCCTTCTGAGCTGCTGTTGATCTAAATGTGGTAACCCCAATTGTTCCATCACAGTCTTGGTCTCTAAATACTTGACTTGGGATAAAAAAGATGGCATTAAACAATAATTAAAGTCTGAAACTAAACATAAATATAGAAATTACATTTCAGTTTAGTTAACAGTTTAATAACAGAAATTTATTATTATACAGCAATAAATTTGGAAGTAATTATATCTGGTGTCATGAGGTATAATTATTTCGAGATTTCAACTAGCCTGTACTTAGAAAAATTATTTTGTTTTGAATTTCTTCCACCTCTATCTAACAAAACAAAAGAAGTGGGCTAATGTAAAAACGTTTTCAGATTAAACAGAAAGTTACGTGGCAAATGTGACCAAAAAGTAGTATTTCTGCCATGTAGTAATAAAAATAAATGATGCAATATTCTTTCCACTCTGAGAAACAGGTCAGAAAAGGTCTACCCAAACATTCTTAGTAGAAAAACTAACCAACATGAAATAATGTTCTCTCGTATAAAGACGTTTCTTTTAGGATGTCCCTGTCCCAGTAATTCACTCTTTAAGGCAAATGTCTCCAGCGTTACCTTGTAAGTCTGAATCATTTGACTTTGGGCTGCTCCTTGCTCGCCGCTCCGCTTTCTTAACTCCTGGCCCACCACCACTGCCGCCTCCACCACTGCCACCACTGTGGCCCTTCCCATAGCCATTGTACACTGTTGTGCAGCTGCTTTTATAGATGGAGGAGGGAGGACTGTTGAGGCGGTTCTGACGGTCGATCTGGCGGTCTTTGAGTTTTTTGTGCGGAGGCTTGCTATACTGGTCTTCTCGGGTGATGTAGCTTGACATTCCATAGAGTGGTATAATTTCTAAAGAGGGTGATTATGACAAATGCATGCTTAGTCTACATTTCAATAATAAATTATTAAATAAGCAAACGATCTGGCCACTGAAGGAATAAGTCTAAAGTATAAAAGGTCAAAGTATTACTAAATATAGGATATAAGTTTTTTTAAGGAAGTCTTTTACACATTACATATTTAAAGTATTCCCATTCATTTCCAACCAATCAAGGAATAAATCAATCATTAAAAACTATACTGTGTTCAGAAATTTTCCTTAAGTAATGAAGAATACTGAAGACAAAGTTATTATCCTCAAAGAGTTCATATTCTGTTTGAATTTGTAAGTACTAATTTTGACTTTACCTGTCAAAGTGTTTTTAATATATGAAAAAATTAGAAAAAAATAAAACATTTCCTTTCGAACTGTACTTTAAATCAAAACACTTAAAAGTATCTTATCCTTGCAGACAGAATAACATTTCTGTCAGAAAGTATACAGCAACCAGAATATAAAAAGTTGTCTGTGGCATCCAGAAGAGTCAACATTAGAACAAACTTAATAAAATAAGGAAATGAGAAATTTCCATTAAAGTAATCAAAGTTCACAGAATTGGGGGAAATGTCCAAGGAGGAAGTGGAGGGGCAAATAAGAGCCATCTTTGCGATCTGATGCTGCACCTCCTCAGTTGTAGCCGCAAACTTGTCTCTTGTAATAAAATTAATGTTTAAATTGCTTTGGGGTATGCACACTTATAACTAAGGTTAGAATATATAAATGGCCTTTTATTTACAAGCCAATAGAGACTGGTGAATCTTCTGCCTTGGTTTCCCAAAAGGCTGGGATTACAGGTCTGAGCTATTGCCACCTAACCTACTTTTAAATAATTATAATTAAAGTTTTTCACCTTTTTCACTAGGAAGACAATGGTGCTGCTGTGAAATCAAAGTACTGATTTCATGTTTTGCTATCATCTCTCAACACCCTGTGATAAAAGTACCTGATTAACTTGAGTCATGTAAAAAATTTTTTGAAATCAAATTGTATATCTAAGTTACAACAAGGTATTTCACTTAAAATGCCCATCTCAATTTCTTTTGTTGTTGTTACTAAGAAAAAATCACAATGTGAGATGAACATACTCTTCCAAATGTAATAGATAAGAGAAATAATCTTCCAAATGTAATAGATAAGAAAAAGTAAGGGGATAACTAGCCAGAAGCTTCTTCAATGTAACAGGCGTTTCTTCTACAATTTTTCTCAATTAACATAAATGCTTGAATTCACAGACTTCAGGGGAAAAATAATTACTTTGCAAAGTTCTAGAGGTTAAAGTCTAATTTTTACCCTCCCTTATCTTGTTTCTTGGTATCCATTTTGATAGAGAAGGGCTTTAGGCTAAACCAAAAAGGCCAAAACCTTTAAAAAGATATAATGTCAGTAGCTCTGAGGCTCTTTTCATTTTAAGGTAAGTATTTGAGTAACAGCCAGTGAAACTGTGGCGGCACTAAGGGCTAGTCTTAAACTAAAAAACAGGTTTGGGAAAGCCACATCAACAGCAAGGAGATTTCTGAGTTCTGCCAAGATCACAACATAGAACATTCCAGAAACCTAAAGTTATTGAGATTTCACAGTCTTCTGACTTTGGAAATGGGCACAGAACACCTTGCAATCTTCCCTTCACAGGAGGACCACATGAATGACAGAAAGACAGCATGGCCAACTGCTGCCTCAGGCCCCTCTCACATGGAAACGTGCTGACAGGACAGGGAAACATAGGTAAATTACCGCCTCTTTTCTAAAATAAAAGGATTACTTTTCTTAATCTTTGTGGGGTGGCAAAAAGGGACAGGACATTCAGGAAAATAGAAAGAAAAAAAGTCACAACACAAAAAGTAGTTTTTCCAAGACACAACAGTTAAGGACACAAGAGGCTGGGAAGTCCCATGAGCCCCTCACAGCATGGAGCCTTTTCTACCTTTGCTCATCACAGAAAAAACACAGGGCTCGTCTCTCTCAAACTATGCAAATGCCAGAACCTGTCTCTGACACAACAATACCCTACTCACCTTGCTCCCCATATATTGTTGGGGGTAGATGATGCTGAGGAAAAAACTGAGGTGGCATATCTCCAGGTCCAGTAACAGGCGGATAGTAGGCCGTGTGTGAATTATGAATAAAATGTGGGTGATGAGTCAGGTAGGGGGGTAGGTGATGGGTAGGAGACATGGCTGAGGGGTAGCTCGGGGGATAACATTCAGGAGACTGGGGTGTGACCACCACACGGCGGACTCCAGTACTGTCTTCAATCACCTAAAGAAAAAAGGAAAAGGAAAGAATGTAGTACAAGGTGTTAGCATTGAGAATATATGCAGTATTGATCACTTCCCCTTTAATTTTAATTTTCTCTTCTCTCGAAGAAAAACTTAATGAATATTACATTCTCGTTCTAATTCAAACTGCTAAATGAACACTAGAAATAAGAACATTTAACTATTAAAATTTCTGAAAGTAAACTGTTCATCAACCACTAATTCTGATTCCATAAAACCTTTCTGAGAGACCAATAGCTTGAAAATATATCTACTGAAGGGGAGGGGCAAGATGGCCGACTAGAGCCATCTTCTGACCAACACTCCTGTCCAGAGAGAAGGATAATATCCAGAAAGTATCCAATTAAGCCAAAGACTGGGAGCCAAGCCGAGAGAGAAGAGTGGTAATGGCAGGTCACCTCTGCTGAGGCAAGCTGTGACTCCAAGAAAGCAAACTTCAGGTATAAAATTCATCCCAAAGGAAAAGGGTCTGTCCCCTCTCCCAAGAAAGTTGTGTTTCTTTTTTTTTTTCTCTTTGTTTGCTCCTGTAGGTTTTCTACAGGTGAGCAGTGACTTGAAGACCTCTTGTCTCACCCCACAGGCGAGAGCTGTAAGAAGTGGGGTCTACTTCCCCAGTGGGACTCTGTTGTGACTCTGAGCACTCTCTTGCTAGGCAGAAAAACCCAACTAACATTTTCCCTGCCATTCTGAACCTCCAGTCCACCCTTCCCCCCTTGCCTGATGAACCAGAAGCCTAACCCCTGCAGACACTCCTGGAGGAGGCTTATGAGCAGTGTTCCCCACCCTGTTGAACCAAGCGACCCACCCGACTGGCCAAAGCCTTGCTTCTGGCCCTGGTAGAGCGGCAAATCCTGCACCCATGCCCCCCTTGCTCAGCCCTGCGGGAACCTCGGTGCCACACCACACCTGCCCAGGAAGTGTTGTGAGCTGAGCACTCTCCTTGTCAAAGTCACCTGGCACTAGGCACTACCAAAACCATATGCTGCATCCTCCGCCCTGCTGCTGAATCCATGTGCCCCATGCTCCTGGAGCTGTTCCTAAGGCCAGAACTCCCTGGCTATGGCAGTGGCCTGGGAGCAGCACACGGTCACTTCCTTCAAAGATCCAGCAAAAATAGAGCGATCCGGTGGGGGTCTAATATCAGAGAGACAACTCTCAACTCTGAGGACTGCCAGAGGAAACCAGAACTCGTGCCCTAGGGATACCAGTGCTGCAGAGCAGCAGTGGCACAGACGTGGTGGCTGAGGGAGAAAAGCATTTGCTGACTTGTTACCCTAAGGATTAAACTGAGTTCTCCAGTGGCTATTGAGTACCTGAGGCAGGAAGGCCTAAGCTCCCCCAGCAGGCTGGGTCAGAGGGTAGTGGCAGAGCTGCGGGGGCATTGACCTTCCTTTGACTCCGACAGGCGCAAAGCCCTTGCACAGCTGCTTATCCTATGGGGTCACCAGTGACTGGGCATGAAAGAGGAGCAAGGTGGAGAAAGAGACACAGACCCCTGGTCTAACTCTGCTACTGGGCAGGCCTTTCTGACTCCAGAGCACCAGAGCAAGCCAAATTTGAGCAGCCAGATAGTTGCTGGAGACCTTTCAAACTCTCCCACTTAAGAATCTGTACTGACTGGGTCAATTGGTTTAGAATGCCTAGCCTGGGCCAACCACCCAAGGACCTTCTCAGGTGGTACTCTGGTTGTGTGGTAACAGGAAGGGTTGATTTTCCATGGGGGCAAGGTGTCTTAGTTGCTTGAATTTCTCCACAATTAAGACTTCACCAGAGTCACTGATCCCCTAGGATTGGCCAAGAACCAGCTGAATACAAGACAGAGTCACCTAACCCCACCACACCAAGCAGGTTTCCAAACTCAGACTGTAATAGTGTACAGGTCCTTTGAAAAGTTATAGGAGAAAAAGCTGCAGTCATCAGTCCCAGATCATTGACAAGGGCTGGTTAATCACAACTCCAAGAACTCCCAATCCAATTTCACCTTCCCTGCCCATCTAGCCAACAGTGAAAAACAATCATGAGGTAGAATCGGCAGAAAAACTCTGACAACACGAATAATCAGAGTAGATTAAATAACTCCCCCAAGAAAAAATATGGCAGACACAGCACAAGGTCCCATTTATAAACAAATGGCTGAGATGTCAGAAATAGAGTTCAGAATTTGGATAGCAAATAAGATCAACAAAATGGAGGTAATGATGGAATTAGAACTTCAAGGAGTAATTCAAAGATGTCTCAAGAATTCAATGAATTCAAAGACAAGATCACCAAAGATTTTGACACATTAAGGCAAGAACTTGCAGCCCTCAAAGATCTGAGAAATACAGTAAAATCCGTAAGTAACAGAATGGAGCAAGCAGCAGAAAGGATCTCTGACATTGAAGACAAACTTTTGAACGTTCCCAAACACTCAAAGAGGAAAAAAAAGTAGAGAATAAAAATACAACATTCTCTCAGAAAACTCTGGGATAATTCGAAGAGATCTAATATTTGCCTTATAGGAATACCTGAAAGTGATGTGGTTGCTACAAAGGACACAGAGGCTTTACTTCATGAAATAATCAAAGAGAATTTTTCAGACAAGCCAAGAGAATCTGAAATTCAGATAGCAGACAGTTTAAGAACACAGGCGCAACTCAATCCAAATAAAAATTCTCATAGGCACATTATAATTAGCGAGCTTTGCCAACGTTAATATGAAAGAGAAAATTCTGAAAGCAGCCAGATGTAAGAAAACCATAACCTACAAGGGGAAGAACATTAGAATGACTGCAGATCTCTCTGCTGAAACCCTTCAAGCTAGAAGAGAGTGCTCATTGACCTTTAATCTCCTTAAACAAACCACTTTCAACCCAGGATCCTGTACCCAGCTAAACTGAGTTCCATCCATGATGGAGAAAATAAATACATTAATGACATGAACATGTTGAAGAAATTTGCCATAACTAACCCAGCCCTCCAAGATATACTTAGACCTATCCTCCATAATGAACAGAACAATCCTTCATCACCAAAGTAAACTTACTTGGGAACTTTTGATCAAATTCCAACTTCCACAGTGGCAAAAGGATTAAAAATGTCCTCTGGACTTAAGGATTAAAAATGTCCTCTGCACTTTCGAAAAACTCGATACCCAAAATACTATCTGGGTTATCAATACTCTCAATTAATGTGAATGGCTTTAACTGCCCTCTAAAGAGGCACAGGTTAGCTGGCTGGATACAAAAACTCAGGCCAGACATCTCCTGCATTCAAGAATCTCACCTTACCTTAAAAGATAAACATAGACTCAGGATGAAGGGATGGTCATCTATAATACAGGCAAATGGTAATTGGAAAAAAGCAGGTGTTGCAATTTTATTTGCACATACAATAGGCTTTAAAGCAACAAAACTAAGGAAGGATAATGATGGTCACTTCATATTTGTTAAAGGCAACACTCAACATGATGAGATTTCAATTATTAACATTTATGTACCCAACAAGAAAGCACTGCAATTTATAAGACAGACTCTAAAAGACATGAGCAACTTGATTTCCTCCAGCATCATAATTGTTGGAGATTTTAACACTCCCTTGGCAGTGTTGGATAGATCCTCCAAAAAGAAGCTAAGCAAAGAAATTTTAGACTTAAACTTAACCATCCAACATTTGCATTTAACGGACATCTACAGAACATTATCATCCTAACAAAAAGAATACACATTCTTCTCATCAGCCCCATGGATCATCCTCCAAAACTGATCACATCTTAGGTCACAAGTCTAACCTCAGCAAATCTAAAAGAATACAAATCATTCCTTGTATTTTCTCGGACCATCAGGGAATAAACTTTGCACTCAGTAGCAACAGGAATCTGCATACGCAGATGGAAACCAAATAACCTCATGCTGAATGATAGCTGGATCATAGATGAGATTAAGAAGGAAGTTGCCAAATTTTTGAAACAAAATGAGAAAGAAGACACATACTATCAGAACCTCTGGAATACCACAAAGGCAGTCCAAAGAGGGAAATTTATAACTTTGCAAGCCTTCCTCAAAAAACTGAAAGAGAGGAAGTCAACAACTTAATGGGACATCTGAAGCAACTGGAAAAAGAAGAACATTCCAACCCTAAACCCAGCAGAAGAAAAGAAATAACTAAAATTAGAGCAACTAAATGAAATGAAAACCGAAGAATCATACAACAGAACAACCAATCAAAAAACTGGTTTTTTGAAAAAGTTAATAAAATAGATAAACCTTTGGCTAATCTAACCAGAAGTAGAAAAGTAAAATTCCTAATTTCATCAGTCAGAAATGGTGAAGGCTAAATAACAACAGACTCCTCAGAAATACAACAAATTCTTAATGAATATTACATAAACCTCTATTCTCAGAAGTATGAAAATCTGAAGGAAATAGATCAATACTTGAAAACATGTCACCCTCCTAGACTTAGACAGAAAGATGTGGAAATGTTGAACAAGCCTATATCAAATTCTGAAATAGTATCAACTATAACAAATCTCCCCCAAAAGAAAAGCTGGGAACCAGATGGCTTCACATCAGAATTCTACCAAACCTTTGAAGAGGCACTAGTGTCTATATTACTTAATCTTTTCCAAAACATAGAAAAAGAAGGAATACACCCCAACACATTCTATGAAGCAAACATCACCCTGATACCCAAACCAGGAAAAGACCCAACAAAAAAAAGAAAATTATAGACCATTATCTCTAATGAATGTCGATGCAAAAATATTCAATAAGTTCCCAGCAAACAGAATCCAACAACGCATCAAACAAATTATACATCTCAACCAGGAGGGTTTCATCCCAGGGTACCAAGGATGGTTAAATCTACGTAAATCCATAAATACAATATATCACATAAACAAATTAAAAAACAAAGACCATATGATTCTCTCAATTGATGCAGAAAAAGCTTTTGATAATATCCAGCATCCTTTCTTGATCAGAATGCTTAAGAAAATAGGTATAGAAGGAACATTTCTTAAACTGATAGAGGTCATCTACAGCAAACCTACAACCAATATCGTACTGAATGGAGTAAAACTGAAATCATTTACGCTCAGATCAGGAACCATGCCAGGATGCCCACTGTCTCTACTACTTTTTAGCATTGTAATGGAAGTCTTAGCCACCACAATCAGGCAAGAGAAGGCAATCAAGGGGATCCAAATAGGACCAGAGGAGATCAAACTTTCACTGTTGGCAGACGATATGATTGTGTATCTGGAAAACTCCGGGGAATCAATTACAAAACTCCTAGAACTGATCAAGGAATACATCAACATCTCAGGACACAAAATTAACACTCACAAATCTGTAGCCTTTATATATACCAACAATAGTCAAGGGGAGAAAACAATCAAGGACTCCATTCCCTTTACAATAGTACCAAAGAAGATGAACTATCTGGGAGTGTATCTAACTAAGGATGTGAAAGATCTCTATAAAGAGAACTATGAAACTCTGAGAAAAGAAATAGCAGAAGATGTTAACAAATGCATAAATTTACCATGCTCAAGGCTGGGAAGAATCAACATTGGTAAAATATGTCTATACTACCTAAAGCAATCTACAGATTTAATGCGATCCGTATTAAAGCACCTCTGTCATACTTTAAAGACCTGAAAAAATGAGTATTTTGTTTTATATGGAAACAGAAAAAAAACCTCGAATAGCCAAGACATTACTCAGAAATAAAAAGAATTTGGGAGGAATCACACTTCCAGACTTCAGACTATACTATAAATCGATAGTGGTCAAAACAGCATGGTACTGGCACAAAAATAGAGAGGTAGATGTATGGAACAGAATTGAAGACCAAGAGGTGTACCCAGACACTTATCTTCATTTGATTTTTGAAAGTCTATCAAAAATATAAAATGGGGGAAAGCTTCCTTATTCAACAAATGGTGCTGGGTGAATTGGCTGGCGACCTGTAGAAGACTGAAACTGGACCCACACCTTTCTCCTCTAACAAAAATTGACTCTTACTGGCTAAAGGACTTAAACTTAAGACATGACACTATAAAAATTCTTAAGAGACGACAGTGTAGGGGAAACATTTGAAAAAATTGGCCTGGGAGAATACTTTATGAGGAAGACACTCCAGGCAATTGAAGCAACATCAAAAATACATTACTGGGATCTGATCAAATTAAAAAGCTTCTCCACTGCCAAGAACATAGTAAGTAAAGCAAATAGACAGTCCTCAGAATTGGAGAGGATGTTTGCAAGTTGTATTTCCCATAAAGGTCTAATAACCAGAATCCACAGAGAACTCAAACTTATTTAATAAGAAAAAAACAAGTGATCCCATTTCATTGTGGGCAAGAGACATGAACAGAAGCTTCTCTGAAGAAGACAGGCATATGGTCTACAGACACATGAAAAAATGCTCATCATCTTTAATCATCAGAGAAATGCACACCAAAACCACTCTGAGATACCATCTAACTCTAGTAAGAGTAGCCCACATCACAAAATCCCAAAACTACAGATGTTGGCGTGGATGTGGAGAAAAGGGAACACTTCCGCACTGCTGGTGGGAATGCAAGCTAGGACATTCCTTTAAAAGGAAGTTTGGAGAACACTCAGGGGTCTAAATGTAGATCTGCCGTTTGATCCTGCAATTCCTCTATTAGGTGTTATCCAAAGGACCAAAAGTCATTTGGCAATAAAGATATTTGTACCAGATTGTTCATTGCAGCTCAACTCATAATTGCCAAGTCATGGAAGAAGCCCAAGTGCCTATCGACCCATGAATGGATTAATAAATTGTGTTATATGTATACCATGGAATACTATGTAGCATTAAAAAAATGGAGACTTTCCCTCTTTTATATTTACATGGATGGAGATGGAAAATAGTCTTCTTAGTGAAGTATCTCAGGAATGGAAAAAAAAATATCCAATGTACTCAGTACCACTGTGAAACCAGTTTATAATCACTCACACTTGTATATGAAAAATGTAACACAACTATAGCCTAGGATGAAGGAGGGAGGAGGAGGGGGAAAAAAAAGGAGGAGGGTGGTTTGATAGATAAAGGGTTAGTAGGGGACCACACCTAAGGAGCATATTGCAAGTACAAGTTCGATCTATTAGGTGTAAAACATAAATGTCTTAATGCTGTAATTGCGTAAATGAGGTGAAGGCTATGTTGATTAGTAGGATATAAGCACTCCAATTTGTACAAATAATCAGCATATTGAATCCCATAATGGCATAAGATACATGATCTATGTACAAATGACTTAATAAAAAAAGAAAATATATCTACTTTTGTCAAAATTTTCAGTGGCTTCATCTAAGACAAGGGAATTTAATGTGTGCTTGAACTATTTTAGGAACAACTCTGAATACACTGGTACTGATGTTGCTATCAGTTCAGTGGTTTTATGGGAAGAGGCTTTCTAGGCCACATAGGCCTAGAACTTCCAGGGCCGAACTTCCAGATCTGCTCAACAGCATTCTACATCCTGCTTTGATAGGCACAATCCCATCATCACCGGGCTTCAGGAGTCACATGAACACCAAGGGTGGAAACCACAGAAGTGCCCTGACATCATTTAATCTGGGACTGAGATGTGGATGAAAACCCTGAGCACTCCTAAGTCAGGATGGACACCAGTGCCCCTGAGCCGTCCAGATAATGGAACAGGTGCTGCGTGGGGAGACACTCCGAAGGGCAGCCTTCTCTGAGCAGAAGTGGCCCATCAACAATCTACTCCCTTGTTCCACTTGTGTTTGAATTCACTGATAGAAGGCAGCCAAACAGTGCAATGCCAAAATTCACTGCCTCTGTGGCCAACAGCAAGTCACCTGCTCTAAAAACAAACAATTTTGGAAAGACACAAAACAGAAATAACCAATACAACCAATACAACAGATCTCCTAAAAGGTAAGATGTGGGATACAGAGAAGGAGAATCAGGGAAGGCTCCAGGACCTTAGAGAACTGGCAGGGTGGAGATACCCCAGCGGTGGCCTCTGGGTCAGAGCCTCATACAGAAGGGGACACAGAGTGAACTCAGACACCAGCACCAGGCTGTGATGGAGACGGTCGGTCAGGCACACAGAATGAGAGCGTTTTGTTTTTTAAAAAACAAAAACGAAACAGAACATTGAACTTGTATATTGAAATGGATTTCTCATTACACCTAAAGTTGATTATAGGCCAAAATAAAATGACTTAATTGTGTCTAAAACATTCTAACAACAACAAAAAAAAATGGACTAAGCTGCATTTTTTAAAATACTGCTTAAGCCAAACTGGTGAGTCTATCAATGCTTCGGCTATATTTTAGTGTACAAGATAGGTCTGGTTTTAATTAGCATCCATTAATCTTTATATTAAGAAAACAAGGTCAGGAGTGGCAGCCTGCACCTTTAATCTTAATACATTGGGAAGTCAAGGTGGATACTGCATGGCAGCATCTTAATGAAAAAGGGCATATCAGACAATTTTTATACTGAATTTATTGCTCGTTTGCCATCAGCAATCGAGAGATCAGTGCCTGGAGAAGATGCCTTCCATTAGAAGGTATTGCCTCAAGGTATACTTAATAGCCCCACCTTGTGTCAACTGTTTGTAGGTCAACCTTTAGAAGAACTTAGAAAAGCCTTTCCAGAGAGCATTTGTTTGCCTTATATGGATGACAGACTATTGGCTCACACATATTCTAACAAATTACAACAATTATATAAATTGGCAGGTAAATATTTCGGATATCCTATAACTGCTCAAAATATTATTCCTCAGAAAATTCATATTAGAAGAGACTCTCTTCGCACTTTAAATGATTTTCAAAAGTTATTAGGTGATATTAATTGGATAAGAACAACTTTAGGAACCCCTACATGTGCTCTCAACAATTTATTTGCTATTTTAGGAGATTCTAATTTAAATAGTCTAGACAGCTTACTCCTGAAGCTGAAAAAGAATTACAATGGATGGAAGAACATATTCAAGATGCTCAATTAAATCGAATTTCTAAGTTCAATAATTTTTATATCTATATTTTTCCATCAATTCACTTTCCTACAGGATTGACTATACAAAAAACTGCTTCTGTTGAATGTTGCTTTTTACCTAATAAAGCATCTAAAAAGATGGCAACATATATACAAAAAAATGGCTTTTATAATATTAAAAAGAAGGCAACGTTTAAGACAATTAGGAGAGATCCTGAAAAAAATTGTTGTTCCTTTAACCAAAAGACAAATTTCTGATTTACTTATGTTAAATACTGAATGGCAAATTACATTATCAAACTATATTAAACTAATATATAATCATTTTCCTCCAGATAAAAGAATTCAGTTTCTTAAAAATACTTCTTGGATTTTGCCTAAAATAGTAAAATTAGAACCCATCCCACAAGCAGAAACAAATACAGATGCAAATAAAATGGGAATATCTGGATATCTAGGCCCTAATATAAAGTACAACTATCTCCTTATTCATCAGTGCAGAAAGCAAAATTATTTGCTATTATATTACTTTTAATAGGTTTTCCTGATCAAGCTCTCAACATTGTGTCTGACTCACAGTATAGTACTCATATTGTGCAAACTATTGAAACTGTTACTTTTCCATTTAATTCACAACAACTTTATTGTTTTCATCCCTTCGGCCGTTAATTAGAAATAGATCTTATCCTATATATATTACTCATGTTAGCGCTCACTCCAATTTCCCAGGACCAATTTCATTAGGCAATCAAACTATTGATCAGTTAGTAAGATCAGTTTTATCTGCTCAACATGAGCACTCATGACATCATACTAATGCTCAAGCTTTAAAAGAAGACATGACATTTCTTGGCATATTGCAAGAGCTATAATACGCTCTTCCTCTATTCGTCAACCTTTAACAGCTCCACATTTGCCTGAAGGAGTCAATCCTAGAGGATTATTATCTAATCAGTTATGGCAAATGGATGTTACTCACTTTCAAGAATTTGGAAAATTAAAATATATCTATCATTCTATAGATACTTATTCTCATTTTTTGTGGGCTTCAGCAATGATATCTGAAAAAGCGGATGCTGTAATTTCTCATTTATTAAAAGCTTTTTCAGTCATGGGTAAACCTTCGACTATAAAAATAGATAATGGTTCTATTTATATTTCTAATAAATGTCAAAATTTTTTTTAATCACACAATATTAAACATATCACAGGTATACTTGGTAACAGTGCAAGTCAAGTTATAAATGAACAACAAAAACATGCATTAAAAAAAATGCTTCTGAAACAGAAAAAAGGGGGAATGCAGTATAATATTACTCCTAGAAATAGAATATCTTCAGCTCTTTTTACTTTAAATTTTTTGAATGAATGACAAAAATGAAACTCCAGCATATAAACACTGGGTTATAGTTACTTCCCCCCTGTTAAACCAGCCAGTATACTACAAAGACACATTAACTAATGCTTGGATTCCAGCAAGTGTTATACGTTGGGGAAGAGGTTATGCTTGTATCTCTACAGGACGTACTAAACTCTGGGCTCCAGAAAAACATCTAAAGCTCCGACGTGGCCCCACAGAGCCGTGCGCCAAGGAGGAAGAAGTTGGCTGCCAGAATGGAGAGAATCAACTTGGGATCAACCCGAAGAGAAAGACGAACAGTTCTGTACAGAACAAAGGATACGAACCAGGCGACATGGGGTCAGATAAAGAAACTGTGCCTTCAAGCACAGGCCCTGGTGCACCAGACTCACCAGGAAATGAATGCAGTTAATCTCTTTTTGGTGATACTTTCAACATTATCTGTGCCCACTGAAGGACAAAATTATGATTATTGAACTTACATTCCTAATCCTCCTTTATTAAGAGGTGTTAGCTGGCTCGAACCCACAGTGCCTGTCTATGTTTACGATTCATCTAGGCTTCCCGGTCCTTATGACACCACAGGGCCGTTCAGGCCTAATGAAGAAGGCATGGTAATTTCTAATTATACAACTGGAGTAACTGGTCCTCCTGTTTGTTTTGGAGATCAGTATCATTGTCTTAATATGGCAATACAACCTTGGGTCAGCATATATGAGCATCAATCAATGAAGCCAGATATGCTAAATAAAATTTTTATGTTAAATACTTATTCTTTGGATAAATACCATATTAATTATGTTTCGTTCAATCCAGAGATACCAAAATACATTTGGTAGAAATCCACGATTGGATACGTTGGACTAAATGTAAAAGAGAATTTGCTTACATGTTAATTAACACGCTAGGTGGAGAGGTTATAGCTTGGGGACCAATGGCTATGTTGAAAACACCCTCAGAGGCACTGGCTCCTTGAAATTCCGTTAGACAGAAATGAACATCCTTTGAATAAGCACAAAACAGGAGTAGCTCCCAGCTATCCTACGCATTGGAGCAACAGGGGGTTTCACCACCGTCACCAGGCATAGCAGCATATCCTAAACAGATTCATTTGTGGAAGGTTGCTGCAGCCTTACAGCCTTTCAAAGCTTAGACTGGAGGGTTATATCAAGATAAAAATCCTGTACAGTGTAAAATGAGATTTGAGGTACAAGGAAAAAGATATATTCAAGCCTGTTTACAACTACCTTTCGTGTGGTTGAAGGGCAATGTTGTTTAGAACAAAGCAACAGGTAAATTGTTTTGTTCAACTTGTCAAATGTTTACTTGTGTTAATAATTTTAAAATGTAATTAGAATATGACATCTTTTTGTATCATCCCTGTTAGGTACAATGAAATTAAGTTCCCTTGGGAAAAAGTTAAAGAACACTTGTAAAATCATGAAAATTTAATGGTTGATATTATTAATTTGCAGCATGAAGTATTCTACTTTTCAACAGAAATTAGAGAAAGTTGATAGTGATCAAATTTTACAAGGCATTGCTGATGGTATTGAACAGTTAAACCCATTACCCAAAATTAACGGACTTATTGGAAGTTATTGGTTCATGTGCTTTGTTGTTGGTTTTATGTTTAATTTTATATATTTTAGGTAAGAAAGTTAATCAAGCAAAGGAAGAAAATGATCACCAAGCTGCAATTTTTGCACTAATAATGAGCGATATAAATGTTTAAAACCACAATAAAAAGGGGGGAATTATAGGCAAAAAGCCTACAAGTAACCCTTTAAATGGTTCCATTTTGTGAAGGCAAATTTAAAGACTTTTGTGAGTTAGAAAAGAAAAAATCGTGGCTAGAACTCCATGTGGCTTAGAGTCTAATCTTGTAAAAGTGATTTAGGGTGGAGCTTCATGGAGGCAGGTCTGCAAACAGATACTTGTATATCTCAGGATTTTCCAGGCTACTCCCTTAAGACGATTAACTGACTCCAAATAGTCTGTTTAAAGATCAAATATTTAAACTGCTTATTTCCCCAAAATCTTGTTTTGTGGTTTTGTTTCTGATTGTTTAGCATACAAATAACTTTAGTGAAGTAGTTCTCAGTTAAGCTAGTTAAATGTTAGCCCATAAAGATAGCTTTACATAATGTTAATAAAGTGGTTATCAGTTAATCCGATTTATCCATAGGCTTATAAGTACCAGGCAGTAAAAGGCCTGGGGCCAGGTTTCAGTCATATGTTCATTGATTAAGTCATAAGATTAAGTCATGTGTTTGTTAATTAAGTTATGTGCCTATATGAGCTTCAGTGAAAGAAATAAAGTTGCTGTTTGCCTCAGCGAGCTTTCAGCCTCCTTATTCTCTGAAATTTCATCACAGCCTCAACCTATGCGGAACCGCCCAAGCAAGAAACATTCACACAACAGTGGAAGTTTGCTTGAGGCCAGGAGTTTGAAACTAGCCTTCCAAATAGCTAGGACTACAGGTGCCCACCACAATGCCTGGCTACTTTTTCTCTATTTTTTTAGTAGAGATGGGGTCTTGCTCTTGCTTAGACTGGTCTCCAACTCCAGAATTCAAGGGATCCACCATTCTCAGTCGCCCACAGTGCTACAATTACAGTGAATAACATAAATTGCAACATATTTTAGTTATCAAATTTGGTTTTGATATATTCTAAGGTAGTTATGCCTATGTTTCCACAAAGAATAAGAAAGTCTAGTGAGCAATAATGATGCACAAAATAATAAGCAACTTAGAAAATTCTGGGAATAACATTCTTTAATAAAAATGGCACATAAAGGGCGGCTCCTGTGGCTCAGCTAGTAGGGCGCCGGCCCCATATACCGAAGGTGGCGGG
Source organism: Arctocebus calabarensis (assembly GCA_963573935.1). NCBI lineage: Eukaryota > Metazoa > Chordata > Mammalia > Primates > Lorisidae > Arctocebus > Arctocebus calabarensis. Next base: position 37,019 of record CAUYON010170332.1, read on the forward strand.
TTCAAGCCCGGCCTCGGCCGAACTGCAAAAACAAAAAAATAGCCGGGCGCTGTGGCGGGCGCCTGTAGTCCCAGTTACTAGGGAGGCTGAGGCAAGAGAATCGCTTAAGCCCAAGAGCTGGAGGTTGCT
>CAUYON010170333.1:0-11291 GCA_963573935.1 Arctocebus calabarensis
GGCAGAATGTGCTTCATATACAATCAGAAATATTTTGATCGTACTGTTAGAGATAGCCTTCATGGCATTTTCTTGATCACTATATAAAGACATTGATACTCTACATTTCATAAGTTTCACCAGTACCCTGCTAAGATGCACCATAGGTGGAAATATAATTCTTATTGTTATATAAGAAAACGAAGAGCCATCACCTGCAATAGATTGGATGTTTGTGTCCCCATCTACCCACCCAAATTCATACGTGGAAATGTTGAAATCCTAACCCTCAAAATGATGGAATTAGGGGGTGAGAATTTCAGAGGAAATGAGCTTATGAGGGTGAAGTTCTCATGATTGAGATTAATGTCCTTATAAAGGGGACACCCAGAGAGCTCTCCAGCCCTCTTTTCCCTATGTGAGAACACAGCAAAAAAATGGCTATGTATGAACCAGGAAGTGGGTCCTTAGAAACTGAATTTGTCTCTGTCATTGGACTCTGCAGCTTCCAGAACTGTGAGAAATAACATTTGTTGTATGTTCTTGGGTGTCCAGTGGAAATTGCAGCTCCTCCTGCTGCAAAATACCCAGTCTATGGTATTTGGTTTATATCAGCCTGAGAGAACTAAGACAACACCATTCTTAGCTTTTGAGAAATAAATGTTTTCCAAGGATGGGAAAGGACAAAAATAGAAGGCAAAAGATACTTCTTAGTATTCTCCTGATAGGATCTGTCCTCCAGATATAAGAAGACTGAGCGATGGTCCCCAAACATCAGGTCCTAATCCCTGGAACCTGTAACTCTTAGCTTATTTGGGGAAAGGCTCTTTGGTGATGTGATTTTTTTCAGATTTGCTTTTAGATAGGGAGATTATCCTCGATTATTAAGGTAAACCCTAAATGTTATCACATACACCCTTTATAAGAGAGAGCAGAGGGAGATTTGACACAGATTTGAAAGGTGATGTGAAGACAGGGACAGACTTGGAATGATGCTGCCACAAGCCAAGAACCATTGGAAGTCATCAGAAGCTGGAAGAGGCAAGGAATGAATTCTCCCCTAAAGCCTCCAGAGGAAGTCCAGCCCTGCGGACACCTTACATTTTTGCCTCGTGATTCTGAGTTTGGATTTCTGGCCTCCAGAACTGTGAGAGAATAAATTGCTGTTGTTTTAAGCCACATAGTTTGCGCTGATTTGTAACCCAGCCACAGGAAACTAAAATGACTAGGATTATATTAACACCCACTAGAACGAGCTTATGGGGCAGAATGTTTTCATGGAGTTTAGCTTATTATAATGCTGAGAAATAATTCAACAAATGTTTTTCAAATACGAATTATGTGCTATTAGAATAGAAGTTTCATTGGGCAGAGATTTTTCTGTTCTGTTCACTACTAAACATTCAGCACTCAGAATAGTGCCGGGCACATAGCAGATGCTCAGTAAGGATTTTTGAATAATATGTGCTAGCCATTGTTCTAGGCCCTCAGATACAGCTGTGAGCAAAATACATGAAGTCTCTGCTCTTATAGCACTTACATTCTAGTGAAGGAGAGACGATAAATAAGCAAATAGACATCTTTCACAACGTCTAATAATGATAAACGTTGCTTAGAAAAGCAGAATAAGTGGCAGGGAGAGACTGGGAATGCAGAGTCGCACCATTTTAGATACGGGAGTTAGAAAAAAGCATCTTTGTGGGGATGAAATTTAAATGGAGACTGAAATGAGGCAAGAGAGTGATTCTCGTGACCAACCGGGAAAAACTATTCTCAGAAAAGGAAAAAGCATGTGCAAAGACACTGAGGTGGAAAACTGTTTAGTGTATTGGAGGAACAAGAGGAACAGCAAAAAGGCCAGTGTGGCATTGGAATGGGATATGTAGTGGAACTCTGAGAGATTAGACCAGAGAGATGGGCAGAGCAGGGCTAGGTCATAGGGACCTTTCTGGTTAGGACTTGGCCAAAATAGAAGGGGACTAGCCTGAGCAAGCGTGAGATCCTATCTTTAAAAATAAAAAAACTAGCCAGGTATTATGGCAGGTGCCTGTAGTCCCAGCTACTTGGGAGGCTGAGGCAGGAGGATCTCTTGAGTTCAAGAGTTTGAGGTTCCTGTGAGCTGTGATGATTTCACAGTACTCTTCCCAGGGTGAAAGAGTGAGACTCTGTCTCAACAACAACAAAAAAGATGGGGAGGGGGATTATATCTAGTTTCTCTACAACAGAATTTATAAGGGATCATAAATTTTCTGAACTCTAGTTAAAAGAAAAAGGGAGATTTCAAATATCTACCTTTATCCTCATGTTTTTCTTCTTTCAGACTCTAATATTTTTAGTGTTATTTGTGTTTTATGGATTAATGGTGAGTTTAGGTTGTCTTTTTTGTGGGAGTGGTGGTGGTACTTACAAAGCCTATTAGTGGTATTGCCTTTAAATGAGCAGTATTGTGGTTCATGATGACACATTAAAGGTGCATGACACTGCTCAGCTCACAGTGTGGTCATTTTCTTTAGAGACTTTAGTAGATGGAAACTAGAAAATACTTGCTCTGTGGGATAATCTATTTCCAATATTCACTGTAAATAAAACATATGGTTACTTGAGATAGTATAAAAATGAGTATTTATACAAAGAACATTAACACGCAGAAGATTTTGCTCTGTGACTAGGCTATTCATGTCATATTAGTTCCATTAACTTGATGTACGTTTAGAAGTTACAATCAGACAATGTTTTGATCTACCTGAGCTATTAATAGTACTCTTGGCAAAGGTTAATATCTGTTTCTACAAATCAGACATTTCTGCTTCAATGGATATATGCATTCCTCTTTTAAAAAAATTGAATTTTGCAGAATCATGTTCTAAAATCAACTGGACTTCAGAGCCAATTCTATGCAACCAGAGCATTAACAAAAACAGTAATTCTTGGCGGCACTTGTAGCTCAGTGGGTAGGGTGCTGGCCACATACACACAGGCTGGAGGGTTTGAACCCGGCCCAGGTCAGCTAAACAACAATGAAAACTGCAACAACAACAACAAAATAGCTGGGCATTGTGGCAGGCACCTGTAGTCCCAGCTACTTGGGAGGCTGAGGCAAGAGGATCGCTTAAGCCCAGGAGTTTGAGGTTGCTGTGAACTGTGATACCACGGTACTCTACCTAGAGTGATATGGTGAGATTCTGTCTCAATAATAATAATTATTATTATTATTATAATAATTCTGATAAAAATATTAGGCATTCAGTCTGCCCTTGCATCAGTATCCTTCATAGTCAGTCAGTCTGTGCAGCATCAAAGCCCAGGGTTCACACCGCCTCCTTTGAGATGTAGATACACAATGGAGTTAATGATCTTTTTTTGTTGTTGTTGCAGTTTTTGGCTGGGGCTGGGTTTGAACCCGCCACCTGTGGCATATGGGCCGGCGCCCTACTCCTTTGAGCCACAGGTGCCACCCTAAATTAATGATCATCTTTACTGGGAGAAAAAAAAGGCTTCTGGAATGAAATGAGTCATACATACACTCAGTTTCTTCGGCTGCCCTGCAATTGCCTTTTGCCAGATAGCTTAACAATGGGGAAAAACTAGTGGCTCTTTTTTTTTTCCTTTGAGACAGAGTCTCACTCAGTTGCCCCGGGCTAGAGTGCCATCACCCTAGCCTAGTTCACAGCAACCTCAGACTCTTGCATTCCAGCTATCTTCCTGCTAATCTTTCTATTTTTACTAGAGAGGAGGCCTGGCTCTTACTTATGCTGGTCTTGAACTCCTGAGTAAAAGGGATCCTCCCACCCTTGGCCTCCAGAGTGCTAGTGGTTCTTGAAGACACTGATTGCCACTATTTCTGCAGGACTCTATTTTTTGGTCCCTTAAGAAGTTCATACATTGCTCAATCTCATGTGTATTGACCTTGGGAATTTTTTAGGAGGATTTAGGGCAGATATCCCTAAATTGTTACCACAGGAAATAATTTGTCTCTGTAGGGATCTCTTAAAGAATAAGAGATTTCTTCAAAAATCACTGGAACGGGGCACCCATAGCTCAATTGTTAGGGCTCCAGCCCCAGACACTGGGGCTGTTGGGTTCAAACCCAGCCCAGGTCTGCTAAGTAAACACAAAAATAATAATAACCTGCCATTGTGGTGGGCACCTGTAGTTCCAGCTACTTACTTGGGAGGCAGAGGCAAGAGAATTGCTCAAGGCCAAGAGCTTGAGTTTGCTGTGAGCTATGATGCTATGGCACTCTACCAAGGGCAACAAAGTAAGACTCAGTCTCAATTAAAAAAAAACAAACTGACTGGAGGATGGCACCTGTGGCTCAAGGAGTAGGGTGACAGCCCCATATACAGGGGTGACAGGTTCAAGCCCAGCCCCAGCCAAAACTGCAAAAAAAAAAAAAGAAAAAAAAATATCACTGGAATACACCTGCAGAATAATGTTCTATGTTTCTTGCATAATGTTAAAAACAGATTCTTAATAATGTTACCAGAAGGACTCTAGGAATTCAATTTAACTTTAATTTCTTTTTTTGCAGTTTTTAGCCAGGGATGGGTTTGAACCCCGACCTCTGGCATATGGGTCTGGCGTCCTACATTGAGCCACAGATGCCAGTCTAATTTTTCTTTTTTTTGAGACAGAGTCTCACCTCATTGTCCTCGGTAGAGTGCTGTGGCGTCACAGCTCACAGCAACCTCCAACTCCTGGGCTTAGGCGATTCTCTTGCCTCAGCCTCCCAAATAGCTGGGACTACAGGTGCCTGCCAGAACACCCAGCTATTTTTTGTTGCAGTTTGGTCGGGGCCAGGTTTGAACCCGCCACCCTCAGTATATGGGGCCGGTGACCTACCCACTGAGCCACAGGTACTGCCCCCCAAATTAATTTTAAATTAAAAAAAAAAAACATACTTCTACAATTTGCATTCTCCCACAACTTCGTTTGTATAATGTATTACACTGAATCAAAACACATTAGACACAGAAATCAAATTAAATTCTCAACCAGAATAAAACTGCCAATCTATTCTCTGGGTAAAATTTATTAATCCCTAAAAACTTTAAAATGAACTGTTTGTTATAGTATGTATTCTTTTTTTCTTTCTTTCTTTCTTTTTTTTTTTTTTAAGACAGAGTCTCACTTTGTTACCTTTGGTAACAGTAGAGTGCCATGGCCTCACACCTCACAGCACCTGCAAACTCCTTTGGTAGAGTGCCATGGCCTCACACCTCACAGCACCCGCAAACTCCTGGGCTCAAGCGAGTCCCTTGCCTCAGTCTCCCGAGTAGCTGGGACTACAGGCACCCGCCACAAAGCCCAGTTATTTATTTATTTGTTTTTTTGGTTTGTTTGTTTTTGTTTTTGTTTTGTAGAGACAGAGTCTCACTTTATCGCCCTTGGTAGGGTGCTGTGGCGTCACACAGCTCACAGCAACCTCCAGCTCCTGGGCTTAGGTGAGTCTCTTGCCTCAGCCTCCCGAGTAGCTGGGACTACAGGCGCCCGCCACAGCGCCCTGCTAACCCAGCTATTTTTTTTAGAAATGACGCCTCACTCTTGCTCAGGCTGATCTGGAACTCCTCAGCTCAGGCAAACCACCTGCCTTGGCCTTGCAGAGTGCTAGGATTACAGTCATAAGCCACCGAGCCCAGCTATAGTATGTGCTCTTAAAAAGAAGCACTATTTAATTTCAGGAGAGGTAGGTTTGAGTGCAAAATCTTCCAGTTATTAGCTGGTGACTGTAGAGGACATCATACCTACCCAGGACCAGGTATGATGGCTCATGCCTGTGATGCTAGCGCTTTGGGAGGGCGAAGATCACTTGAGGCTAGGAGTTTGACACCAGTCTGAGCAAGATGTTGAGGCCCTGTCTTACCAAAAAATATAAAAGCTAGCCAGGTAATGGCGCATAACCTGTAGTCCCAGCAAGTACTTAGGAGGCTGAGGCAGGAAGATTGCTTGAGCCTCGGAATTAGTTTGAGATCGTAGTGAGCCATGATCATTCCTCTTAAGCAAACAACCCAGGATCCACTCCCACCTTCCTCCTTCTCAGTAATGCTGGAATCTTGCTCCAGTATTCACCCTGTCCCCTACCTTAGGAGATGCTGACTCCATCCCCATCACCATAGATTATCTTCCCCTTTCCCAGTGATTTGGACAGGAATGGGCATTAGTCAGTGTAAGTTAGGATTCTAACTAATAACACTAATGTTAAAATGTGGCTCAAAGGAGTAGGGTGCCGGCCCCTTATGCCAGAGGTAGCAGGTTCAGGCCCAGCCCTGGCCAAAAACTGCAAAAAAAAAAAAGTTTCTTAGTTGTTCCACATACTGGTGTTCTAATCTATAAAATTAAGGTGACTATGTTTCTATCCAATATTGTCACTATAAAGCGCTTTTATATTTTGCAAAATGGAAAATGGTTTTATATAAAAGGAGCTAAAGTAAGTTGATTAGCTTGGGGAATTTCCTATAAACTATTAGATTATTCTTATATTTGCAAGTTGTGGAAACAGTTTTGGTATTTTTTGAGACAGAGTCTCACTTTGTTGCCCTCGATAGAGTGCCATGGTATCATCATAGTTCACAGCAATCTCAAACTGTTGGGCTCAAGTGAGATCTTCTTGCCTCAGCCTCCCAAGTAGCTGATACTATAAGAGCCTGCCACAGCACCCAGTTGTTTTTGGAGATGGGGTCTCACTCTTACTCAGGCTGGTCTTGAATTCATCTCAGGCAATCCACCCACTTCAGCCTCACAGAGTGCTATGAATGAATACAGGCGCAAGCCACCACACCTGACCTGAAATAATTTTCTTTGGAAAACTATTTTAAATGTATGCACGGGAGTGTCATGTACTTTAAACTAGTCATATTGTGAATTTAGGTATACATTCCTTCAGTCATCCCATTATACCCCAGGACTATAGTAGGTGTGGGGTAGGCGTATAGTAATTGGCAGGTGGTCACAGGCTCAGCCCTTATGGAGCTGCTGCCGCCAGTGATCTGCTAAAGTGCTCAAAACATTTTGGGCTCCCACTGACTGATCTGAGAGGCAGTTTCTGAGCAGTGCAAGAACCAGTCTCATTCTATTACTGCTAGGCTTTTGTGCTAAACCAATACTACTAGTTTGATAACATACCTTATTCACTAAATTTATTTTTTGAAAATTAACCTGTTCTCAAAGAAGCATTTGGCACTATTGAGATGCACCAAAGAACACAGCCAGGCTCAGAAATCAATTACTATGCAGAAGAATGGTTAAAATCATTCTTTTGAAGGCGCCATTGCTACTTAAACAAATGCTTATTGAATATCTGTTTAAAAACCTACATTATTTTTCCATCCCAGGTGAAGAGTCTGCATTCATTGCATTATAACGAGCAGCCTTCAGATGTGGCAGTGATTGCAGTTGCCCCCCTATTATTCTGTCACTGTCATTGTGAGATGTAAGATGTTCATCTTAAACATCTAGGGAAGGGGAAAATTAACCACCCTTTAAAATCAAATAAAGGATTAATGGTCTTGAAATTTTAATACTAATTCTCAGTTTCTCGTTTTTACACAGATTAACCTTTCTTACTTAGAAGTAAATCCAGGGAAAGAAGATTTTATGAGTAATTGATATTAAAATGTTGAACTAGTACATACACTCTCATTTTGTCACATGAAAGCAATTTTGCTTTCCACGTCTTTTTATTTGAAAGAATTGAATCTCACATTTGTCAGATGAAATTGCTGCCTAAATTATCTGAGATGATTTTCACATTCTTTTGCGGAAATCAAATTTTTTAAGGTTGTAGAATTAATTTAGAAGTGAAAATCCTATGTTCTTTCTTCCAGAAGAGCTTGCTAATTGAACTGGAAGCATTAAAACACTTCTGAAAGCACTCAAGGTAATGAGGTAACAAAAGCCCAGAGGACAAAAATTAAGCAAAGCAAGTTAGTTCTTGAAATGGAACTCTTGAAATTCCAACTTGAGAAAACAAAGAGGCAGAGGGAAAAAAAACTTTAAAAAAATTACAAAATAAAAGATACTTATGAAAAGAAGTTCTTTTTGTTTAATTATAAATTTAGTTTGTTCAATTATGTGAATTGCACAGATTGTACTACGGTCTTGAATTTGTACAATATGTCTGATTGTTGTGTGTCTCTTCTCTTGCTACTTGAAAATGTTAAAAAAAAAAAATGAGAACTCCTCTTGCCTGTGTCTTATACGTGCAGGATTACAAACTCAGAAGCCTACCAGGCCAATCCCAGAGAACTCTGCAAAGTGTAGGGACCCACAAGAGTCAGCTACCTCTGCATTCCAGGACAAGTTCAGTGCAGCTAGATGTGTAGGTATTCAGAAGGATGCTGTTTTGGTTTGGATTCCCCCAAGAACTGATTTGAGAGGAAATTGTCTTGTCTTTCCAAGAGAAATATTTTGAGGGTTGAATTATCCATAGGAAACATTTAAAACTTCTTAGTAACTATTCATAGACAATGGGAAATTTTTCTAATCATGAGTGGAACCCAGGTTTCCAGGTTAACTCTTCTTTCTTTTAGGCATAGAATACCCTCTTTGGGAAATTATAGTATTAATATGTTCTGGAATGCAAGTCTTGGAGAGGAAATGTTATACTGTTACTCTAGGAGGAAGGGAGAGGAACAAATCCTTCTAGGTAGAATAAATTGAGGCACAAATAGTACAGCAGAATATGATTTGGGTTTGGAGGGGCAATGGGTAATACCAGATCACAAACTAATTGTAAATAAGCACTATTATGTTGACTTTCCTTAAAATACAAATTTTAAAGGGGCATAATCCTCCTACTTCATTTGTAAGGTCTGTGGTAACTCCTGTATCCAGGTCTAAACTGAACTACATAATGCTGGGCGCTGTGGTTCACACCTGTAATCCCAGAACTCTGGGAGGCCAGAGCAGGTGGATTGCCTGAGCTCACAAGTTTGAGACAAGCCTGAGCAAGATCGAGACCCCTGCCTCTAAAAGTAGACAGGCGTGGTGGCAGGTGCCTGTTGTCCCAGCTAATCGGGAGACTGAAGCAAGAGAATCACTTGAGCCCAAGAGTTTGAGATTGCTATGAGCTATGACGCCACAGCACTCTACCAAGGGTGACAAAGTGAGACTCTGTCTCAAAAAAATAAATAAATAAATAAAAAAGATAAACTGAGGGCAGTGCCTATGGCTCAGTGAGTAGGGCGCTGGCCCCATATGCTGGAGGTGGCAGGTTCAATCCCAGCCCTGGCCAAAAACTGCAAAAAAAAAAAGATAAACTGAACTACGTATAAAAATCATGACAAGCGGCCAGAAACAGTGGCTCACACCCGTAATCCTAGCACTCTGGGAGGTTGAGGCAGGTGGATAGCTTGAGCTCACAAGTTCAAGACCAGCCTGAGCAAAAGCAAAATCTTGTCTCTACTAAAAATAGAAAAACCGAGGCAAGAGGATCGCTTGAGCCAGAGTTGGAGGTTGCTGTGAGCTATGATGCTATAGTACTCTAACCAGGGTGACAGCTTGAGACTCTCTGTCTAAAAAAAACCAAATCAGCTCAGCTCTCATAGCACAGTGGTTACGGTGCCAGCCACATACACTGAGGCTGGTGGGTTTGAACCCAGCCTGGGCCAGCTAAACAATAGCAACAACTGCAGCAAAAAATAACCGGGCATTGTGGCAGGCGCTTGTAGACCCAGCCACTTGGGAGGCTGAGGCAAGAGAATCACTTAAGCCCAAGAGTTGGAGGTTGCTGTGAGCTGTGATGCTACAGCACTCTACCCAGAGCAACATAGTAAGACTCTGTCTCAAAAAAAAAAAAAAATCATGACAAACTTCACAGGGCTGCAGACAGTAATTAAAATCATTACTGTGCTGGATCTTAAGGTTATTGCTTTTCTTTGGCTTCCATCTCAACTCCTTCCATGTTTATGAACCCACTCAGAGATAAATGTTTTACTTACTCTGCATTTCAGTTATAAAATAATTTTTATAAGTGAATTAATGAGAAAATAATGGAGATGCATATAAAATGCTGACACATATGAAAATATGACTCTAAGTCGCTTCACACAGAGAGTACATGGAGTGCTCTTAGGGAAGTTCATTGCTCCAATTTTTGTTTTAATTCATTTTTTTTTTTAATTGACATAGGGTCTTGCTCTTCTGCCCAGACTGCAGTACATTGGCTGCAATCATAGCTCACTGTAGCCTCAAACTCCTGGGTTCAAGCCATCCTTCTGCCTTAGCCTCCCAATTAGCTGGGACTACAGATGCACATTGTTGTACCCAGCTAAGGTTTTTGAAGGGGTCTTGCAGTGTTGCCCAGGCTGGTCTTAAACTCCTGAGCTCAAGTGATCCTCCCACATCTCCTCCCAACAGCTGGGATTATAGGTATAAACCACCATGCCCAGCCATTGCTCTTCTTCATTTTTTTTTTTTTTTAAGAGACAGAGTTTCACTTTGTCGCCCTTGGTAGAGTGCTGTGGCATCACAGCTCACAGCAACCTCCAGCTCTTGGGCTTAAGTGATTCTCTTGCCTCAGTCTCCCATGCAGCTGGGACTACAGGCACCTATTTTTGTTACAGTTTGACCAGGGCCAGGTTTGAACTTGCCACCTTCGGTATATGGGGCCAGCGCCCTACTCACTTAGCCGCAGGCACCGTCCCATTGCTTTTCTATTTTTTTTTTATTTTAATTGTTTGGGATTCATTGTGGGTACAAGAAACCAGGTTACACTGATTGCATTTATTAGGTAAAGTCCCTCTTACAATTGTGTTTTGCCCCCAAGAGGTGTGGCACACACCAAGATCCCACTCCTCTTTGCTCCTTCCCTCTCTCTGTTCTTCCTTTCCACACCCCTCCCTCATTCTTTCTCTCTCTGCTTTCACCTTCCCCCACCCCCACCATGTCATTAATTGTCATTAACTGTCTTCATATCAAAATTGAGTACATGGGATTCATGCTTCTCCATTCTTGTGATGCTTACTAAGAATAATGTGTTCCACTTCCATCCAGGTTAATACAAAGGCTGTAAAGTCTCCTTTTTTAAAATGGCTGAATAGTATTCCATAGTGTACATAAACCACAGCTTGTTAATCCATTCCTGGGTTGGTGGGCATTTAGGCTGTTTCCACATTTTGGCGATTGTAAATTGAGCTGCACTAAACAGTCTAGTGCAAGTGTCCTTATGATAGAAGAATTTTTTTCCTTCTGGGTAGATGCCCAGTAATGGGATTCCAGGATCAAATGGGAGGTCTAGCTCGAGTTCTTTGAGAGTTCTCCATACTTCCTTCCAAAAAGGTTGTATTAGTTTGCAGTCCCACCAGCAGTGTAAA